>JACEGR010001314.1:0-175537 GCA_014170235.1 Listronotus bonariensis
TTTTGCGTGTGACATTACTAGGGTATTATAGGCTATCAACGGTAAGAGATACAAAAACTAAGTATACGTGTCCCGTTTTCTTTTTAGTGTTTAGTTTAATGGCACAATCAGATCCACGCTAACTTGATTGGTTTAGAAGATACAGGGTTGATTCTCAAAATTCGTCGATTTTTATTATGTCCTATTACTCGGACACTTATGGAGATAGAAAGAAACTTCAAATAGCAAAAGTTTTACAACTTTTTACGTAGAATCCAGTGGCACGCATGAAATAAATATTAATGTTTAATTTTTAAGATATAATCACAAACTTGCATTTTTTTAAAATGGGACACCCTGTATCTGAGTATCTCAAAAATATCATTTTTTGTTGCGACTTACAATAATATATAATACGTAATAAATACTTTTGCATTGTTCTACACAGCAAAAGTAACAAAAAACACGTATTTTGAGAATCACCTTGTACCTTCTAAACCACTCAAGTTATAGCGAGGATTTAATTGCGCCAATTAATTAAACACTAGAAAGATAGCGAGGACACGTATCTTAGTTTTTTTGTATCTGTTACCGTTTGGCCTGTACCCTATAATACCAACCAAAAAAAGACCACCATGTGCCACTAGTTTTTTTACTACCAAGCCAAATTATTTACCAAAAACTAAATTTAAGGTTGGTTTTATTTTTTCACAGAAGAAATAGGAAAAACAATTAAAAATTTGCAAAAACTAGGGTGATATACACTTTCCTCATTGCAATATATTACATAGAAAATTATTAGGTACCTACCTAGTAGCTTTGTGCGGTCAAAACATTATTTTGTGTAACTTTATTAGGATCTTCACTTAAAAATACCGCCTCAGTTTTTTAAATGTAATTCCACTTAACAGCCTTATCCTACAAATTTCTTTAAAATAACAATATGACAGCCACAACAGTAGAAGTGTTTCTTGTAGCGGCCGCAAACCCATCTCTCCCTACTCAGCCAACGACCGTCTTTGTTCAAGGTGTGTACATAGGGCACATAATGTGTATTCCTGGGCTGGCTGGGTTAAAGCGCCGCTTCCATATATGGCGGTGGCAGGAATATTCGTGGTAGACTCTGTCAAAAAGGAACACCTAAAAGGCTTTGGGAAAATGTTATTATCATAAAAAGCTCAATACTAGCCATCTGGCCCGGGGACTCACGATATTCCAGTAACGGTTAGAATTTGCCAATCCGGGTAAGCTTAGATTGTTTCTGTCTTAAAATTACCAAGGGACTATTTGATAGCAATTATGCATGTTAAAAATTAATGACTCCGATCTTTGGAAAATACACTGTTTCTTTTTACTAAATCCTGGATCTTAACGTGAATTGTGAAATTTTGTAATGGCTCTCTGATAACAACCCAAAATATTATCACGCTATAGAACATTTTTTCTTTTGCACCTAAATAACTAGAATAACATAAAATAATGATAAAATTTAAGGCCAAAATCATGGTAATTAGTATACTTTTAAATTAAATTTAAAGTAACTGTACAAAAACGGGAAAAAGTTTAAACAATTGGTCGTAGCTTGATAATTTGACAAAATCAATTTTATCGGAGCGACTATTGTTCGAAAAAGCGTACCTAACGCTAGAAATTTACAATATCCGTTTTGTAATGTCCCATTTAGCATGCCTTTTGACTGCAACATCCTTTTATTTGTTGCTTTTATTTGAAGTAATTTTATAAGCAATGGTAAATAATAAGGGCGTTTGATAATGAATAATACCATTATATCTAATACTCACCACATAATATATATATATATATATATATATATATATATATATATTTATATATATATATATATATATATATATATATATATATATATATATATATATATATATATATATATATATATATATATTTATCATATATATATAATACCTATTATTTAAAAACTTAGAATTAAAAGTTATATCATAAGCTTTCAAAAGCAGGGCCACCTATAAAAATTAAAAAAAAAAAACTTTTTTCTTATATACCCCATATGAAGATTGCCCTTGAATTTTTTAAAAAAATGGCGAAGCATTGTTATTCCTAAATCATTTTTTATTTAAAAGCTTCTTTAGAATAATGTTCCACATAATTTTCTGCCTTATTAAAAACGTCTGTATTTTTAAAAAATATAAATTTATTTTAATAATTTACCTTAATTGGGATTATAGTTTATAGACATATGATAATAAATTTAAAAATGTAAAAACATTTTTATGAGAAATAAATTATGTAGAATATTAATTTAAAAGGGTTTAAATTTTTAGCCTAATTAAACCACAAAAAAGCAAAATATTTACTTTTGTTTTTAAAGTCATCTAAATGTACTTTAATGTACGTAAACGCTTTAGAAATAATGGAGATTTGCCTTTTTTGCAATTTAAGGAGCAGCAAGGATAATTTAATGCAGTTAATTTAGTTATATCTAATCTCTATACGGGGTAAGTTATAAAGTAATTTTTTTAAAGGAGGCTCTGCTTTTCAAAAATGACACAACTTTTAGTCTAAACAAGTTTTTAAATAATATTTTTCTTCAAGTTTAAAAATTAAGGTAGTTTTTCTCGTATGTCATATTTGTTAATTTGCACCTATCACGTATAGGCTATAAGTTACTTAAATTTTGTCCAATGTTTTGTGACTTTTGGTATATGCAGAGATTTTTATTAGGAATTTTTTTGAGAAATTAAAAAAAAAAGATTTCCATATGGTTTAACATTTCTGGCAATCACCGCATATATATATATTTAATAAGAGTTTTAAATTCTTGGGCATAGAGGCTCCTAAATGACAAAGAAAAGAAAACAAATACATAACCTGGTAGAAACGACTACTTGGCTGGTTACTTTTGTTTTCTTTTCTTTTTGTCATTTAGGAGCCTCTATGCCCAAGAATTTAAAACTCTTATTAAATTGTTTATTCTTAGGCTCAAGAAAATTACTTTCTTATTATTATATGCAGTTGGGTGAAATATACTGCCTCTATGATTTTATCATACCTTTCAGCTTTTGCTGTACGCCACCTACCTGCAGTTGTGCAAAACTGCTCATCCGAAATTCACAAACCCGTGAACTGATGAGTGTGCCAGTTTCCATTATGGTTTGTTGGTATTACAACACATGCTACTTACGCCATATACACCTAGATGGCACCCCCTTTTACCGTTTTAACCTAACGAGTGCTCTGGCTGGTTGTTTTGAAATTGCTTGGCGAGATGGCTCTGGCCGCTGAACTTACTTCCTTAGTTCCGACAGGAATTATGTTTAGCGACTAGAAAACATAGCCAAGTTGTCAGCAATGTACAGCGGTTGTGATGATTCCCAACAAGGATGAAACACGTGTCACCGTCTTCATTGCGACCCGGGGTCATCCATTTATTTGGAGACCTGTAATTTTAAAGTAACCAGCCAAGTAGTCGTTTCTACCAGGTTATGTATTTGTTTTCTTTCTTTTTGTCATTTAGGAGCCTCTATGCCCAAGAATTTAAAACTCTTATTAAATTGTTTATTCTAAGGCTCAAGAAAATTACTTTCTTATTATATATATATATATATATATATATATATATATATATATATATATATATATATATATATATATATATATATATATGCGAGGTCGCTTCTAGGTATGGAAACGGTCAATTATTTGCTAAAGTAAGATAGCTAGCGAAGAATGTTAAATACAAAACTTTTAGGATTTTAGAAATCTAGTCACACTGCACATAAACTAAGTACACAGGAGCAGTTAAAAAGCCATAAAAGAACAAAGTTATTTTATTTTAAATGAAACCCCCAGCGTAATATTCAATATTACAATTATTTACAAGATTTAAAAGAAAGGTTAAGCACACTACATACCCAATCTTAACTGTTTTCGACATATCGAGTTTCGAATATCGTTTTCAAATAAATCTAATAACAATATTAAAAAGACAACTAGTAAACAACAATCTTAAACCCTATTTTATAAGGTGCTCAAAGTGTTGACCGTTTACACTCCTGAGCAGTACTAAATTCGCTAAAAAATGTTGTAGCGAATCTAAAAGAATATTGGAAGCAATACTGAAATTTCATGCATTATTCTGTGTTGCAAATCTTTGATATTTTGTGGCCTATTTTTGTACACTAAATTTTTAATATGGCCTCAAAGAAAAAAGTTAAAAAGGGTCATATCAGGAGATCTAGCAGGCCATTCTGATTGCACTTCTGCGTCCAATCTATTCACCAGGAAAAGTTTACTCTAGATATTCCCTCACTATCCGTCCAAAATGTGGTGGAGCCCCATCTTGTTGAAACCATATTTGTTCAGCCGGTAAATTGGGATTATTATGGTTCGGGAATAATCGTCTGAGCTGTGGAATATTATGAAATTGTTCCATCCAATGTGGATTTTCGTCTGACCACTATCTACAGTTGTGTCGATTTACGTGCCCGTTTAAACAAAACGTTGATACATCAGAAAATAAAATGTGGTTGACAAAGTTGACATTTTTATTCAATTTATCTATAATGATTTCGCAAAACTGCATACTGCGATAAAAATCGTCTTCACTCGTCACTCAATTCTTGTAACAAATGGATTTTATATGGTTTACATTTTTATTGTTGGTAATTTTTTGAGTGGAATATCGACTCATGTCATGATATAGAGCCCGCTGTTGTGTCAAATTTATTGGATTTTCTACCACATCTAACATGACATTTAGAGAATTTTCTTCATTAGTAACGCTTACCGGACTTGCACTTTTTGGTCAATCTTTTACACTTCCAGTTTCATGAAAACTCTGCAATGTTTTGGAAACAGTTGATTTAGTTATAGGTTCCCTGAATTGAATGCAATTCATTAAAAATATTTCACCGCTTAGAGTAAAACTTCGTGTTCTATCGCCGTACCCTATCATCATTAAAATTTCAATGCGCTCGGTATCACTTAAACGTGCCATTTTTACGCGAAAATTGTTCACAAATTGTAGATGTAAGTTTTTTTGGCATATTTGTTATCAAGATAATGAAAACATTTTTATGGAGATAAATATTTTCTAAGGTAACTTGATGGACTAGAAAATTTATGAATGTAATAATTTATTTGAAAACGATATTCGAAACTCGATATCTCGAAAACGGTTAAGATTGGGTATGTGTCTTAATATTTTTTTTTAAATCTTCTAAATAATTGAAATATTGAATAATATACAGGGGGTTCTAATTAAAATAAATTAACTTTTGGTCTTCCATGACTTTGACTGATTCTGTATACTTAGTTTATGTGCAGTGTACTAGATTTCTAAAAACCCTAAAAGTTTTGTATTTAACATTCTTTGCTAGCTATCTTACTTTAGCAAATAATCGACCGTTTCCATACATAAAAGCGACCCTGTATTTTTTAAGTTTGTGTTTGAATCGGGTATAGGTTATTTTTGCATATAAATGTTAAGTTTCCTGTAAAACAAATTTAATAGGTTTTTACAGGAAAACTCATAACACAAAAATTTTTTATGAAAAACTTCTATCGTGGATTTCCTATTTTACATGTCATGTGCACATGTCGCAGGCAAATGGTTATTTTAGGCAAATGGCCTGCCCAGGTAAATGTCTTTGCCAGGACAAATGATTTTATGGAAAAAATATATTTAAAAGCTATTTGCCCAGGTAAATGCATTTGCCGTGGTCCCTGTTAGGCAAATGACTGTGATGTGTTTTATAACATATTAGGCGTACAGTGTGTTTTGCAGTCTACAGTAAAAAGCAAAAGCATGTGTAATTTGATTGATTCTAAAGCGCTATAGACGGTCATGTAAAACTGTCACGATTGGGGCGGTCATGGTTAGTTTTGGTTGGTTATTATTTTTTAATTTGCTTTATTAAGAAATATAAAATAAAGATTTTACTCAACCAGAACTAACCATGATCCCCCAATGTGACAGTTTTGCATGGCCGTCAGGTTATGTAAATATTTCTATTTCCATTTGTCTAAAAGTTGCGTAGGCAAATGAAATCAAATGCTATTTCACAGACGAGATAGCTAATTTCGGTGTCACGGTAAGTTTGGCTTAACACTAGGCTGCGCCAATTGCGCAAAATATATGAATGCTAACTTTCCTATTAAAAACTTTTAATTTGGCCCACCTTGTACTAAGTTAACTAACTAGCAAGGAATTGCTAAAATCTGTTAACTTGAAATTCATCATTA
The DNA here is from genome assembly GCA_014170235.1 of Listronotus bonariensis. Lineage (NCBI taxonomy): Eukaryota > Metazoa > Arthropoda > Insecta > Coleoptera > Curculionidae > Listronotus > Listronotus bonariensis. Next base: position 6,223 of record JACEGR010001314.1, read on the forward strand.
CTAGTATAATGTGCACTCTGTCAGATTCTTTTCCGACGCAATCATTCTGTGCCCGGAGTACACATATGAAGCACTGAATCCATGTTTTTCCATCACTTCACATATTTCAAAATCATTATGCCACAAAAATACATCTTAAATTATTTAAGCCTGGTGTTGTATTTCCTATTAGAGAATCAGGCTCGTTCTCTATTTGTTTGTTCTTTGGAAATTTGACTTATTCTTCTTCTAACATTTTTAACTATAAGGATATTTTGTATTGTTGTAAGGTAAAAATATTATGACTGCTGCAACAGATTGTTGTCTGCCTGTTTTGTAAAGTTTTCAAATCATAAAATAAATTAAGTATGAAATAGTCCATGATTGGATAGCATGAAGAAGACACTTTCTATTGCGTGTGTGAGTTTTCGTTTGACAAAATTGCCGGTGCTTTATATTGAGGATACTATTTTATATTTGGCTACTTTCCCTTTTTTATTATTATTTTTTTGTATTTACTAATATTCTTAAATCCCTATTATCCAATAAAATAGATTTGCAATCTAACCGCACAGCAATCCTTTTCGCTATTACAGTTTTTCGTAATCACCCTATAAAACACCCATAAATTCATACATGGTTATTATGACGGAATTGCGTCGGCTGTAATGATTATTGCAAGAAACCAAAGGCAAAACAACAATATTAATCACAGCAAATATTTATTAGGAGCATAAGCGCAAGTTACATTATATCTTACATACATTCCTTTCACTAATTATTCCCTTCTCTAGATTAAGGACACATCCCAACTGGTCGCTTACAAGAGTTAATTTACATACCTTTAACTTAACTATTATGAGTAGTGACCAGTATACATTTTTTATATTTAAACTTTAAAAATATAATTTAACGCACAATCATGTTCCTTGCCTATTTATTTTTGTTTGTACTTTTATTTTTGCGTCAAAGCTTTCAAACTATTAAAGTAAAAACAATATGTGCCTACAAAAAAGTTAAATTGAAAATTTCCGCCAGTCGAACCGTTTTGAAATAATCAAGCCTTTACATTGGTTTATTTTCAAGAATACTTTCTTTATTTTGGAATTTTGTAATTAACGAAAAATTAATATATATATATATATATATATATATATATATATATATATATATATATATATATATATATATATATATATATACAAGGTGTCCTGTATCGTTATGTTCAAATTTTGAGACGTAAAGTACACTTCTTTTCAAGTAAAAAACGCAAGACTTGTATATCCATTTTTATTTATTTCAAAGTTACACGCCCATGAATGTTATTTGAAGATAATACTAAGATAATACTAAAAGTAAATAAAGAATACTAAAAATAAGTTCGTCAAAGTAAATAAAAAAATATTTTATTTAAAAAAAGGTCAATTGATAATATTTTCAAAATGTCCACCTCAAAAAAAAAAAAAAAAAAAAAAAAAAATAAAAATGGATATACAAGTTTTGCGTTTTTTTTACTTGAAAAGAAGTGTACTTTACGTTCCCAAAATTTGAACATAACGATACGGGACACCTTGTATATATATATATATATATATATAAACAACATAGATTCTTAAAGGAAATTTATTGCTTTACTAAAAGGTCTCTTAAAGGTTTTCAAACTAACTTGTTCTTTTAAATGGTATTTACAATTTAAGTTAAAAAAATTAAAATACTATTTTCTTCATTTGCAAAACCAAGTTTTTTCACTCATTGTAACCAATTGATACATTATATCATCAAACATCATAATTTTATTAATCTTATCGCTTTTCTATAATATATCCAAACCTATTCTAGGTTAATTGTTAAACGAAAACTTACATTTACTTACTTTAAGACAGTAAGTCCACGTTTTCATGTAAAAAATACCTATAATCATAGAATAGATTAGGATATAATATGTAATATAGATATTTTAAGCGATAAGATTGATAAAATTAGGACCTTTATGATGTAATATATGAACTTGTTCCAGTGGAGTAAAAAAATTGGTTTAATCACGTAAAGAACTGTTATTTAATTTTTTTTCCTATACTTATATTGTAATTTACATTTAAAAGAATGATTTTCATTCTTCTTTTTCTTGCCCATCGTCGGGGTGTAGGAAATCAATTGGTTTTTATGGGTTCTTTTATGACTTCTGCTCCAAGGAATTGATTAGAATAATTTCCCCACTTAAAGCGCCTAACAGAAAAACTCGTGATGCCGCACATTTGCATCTCTATACGGTCCAACTAGACAAACCCCAAACGAGTTGTTTTAAATTTATTTTTGAATGTGAAACCTGCTGCCCACGGATGTCTTTTTCTTCTTTTTCCAAATTTTAAAGTATATAAGTTTTGTAATAACAAACTCCCTTACCCTGCTAAAGTCACGGTAGTATTGAGGCTTTTAACCCTTGTAAATTGGTCAAAGATAAAAAATTTATACACTGTGACCACGGGTGGACTTACTGTTTTTTTTTCGTTTAAGGTAATCTTTATACATTTTTCACCCCATCTAAAATGCTAAAAGTTGTAATAAAAATCTTCCTATGAATTACAGGGGTTATTTAGAATCGCGGAAATATTACTTTAATAAAAAGAACATGAAAAAATGTGTTTTGGAACTACTTAATTAAATTACATCAAAAATATTTAAAAAATGATCAATGATATTTTTTTATCTTTTATGACTTATTTAAAATATTAAGTGTAAATAAAATTTAAAAACAAATTTTTTCTTTATATTTTTTTATACACACTTTAATTAGTTATATCAAATTTTATATAAGCAGTAAGACAAAACGTACTTAATGTAAAAACATTATAAGGGCAAGGTGGAACATTGGATAGATTAGATTAGATTAGATTAGGAGGTGGATTGCATATCCTCTAACACTGCAACCTGCTCAGGTTTATTGTGTGTCCTCCGTCCATAGGTTAGAGCACGCTATCCAAGCCGGTCTGTTTAATCAGACTCCACAAGCTTGAAACTGGCCCCTTGGTATATCTTGCCGCTTTAGGTTTTCTTCACCCAGCCTTGCAAACCGCAGACGACAAAGGGCTTCGCAGTAGCACCATACGTGTTCTGCGGTTTCTTCCTCCTCCTGGCAGAACCTACATAGGTTTTCTTCTGCCAGGCCCATAGTTTCCAGGTGTTTATTCAGTCTGCAATGACCTGTCAGTTGACCCACTATTATTCTTACTGCCTTCCGGTTATAATTCAGAAGGTCTTTTGTAAATTCTGGCGAGTAAGCCTTGATGAACACTTTCGCCTGACGCTGTCCTGGTGTTCTCCTCCACCAGTCTTGTGATTCCCTCATAATCCATGATCTAATGGATGACCTTACCTGGCATGATGGAATACCACAGTAGGGCTCAGGACCTACCATTGTCCTACCAGCCCCCTCCTTTGCCAATTTATCAGCTTCTTCATTGCCTTCGTGGCCTTCGTGTCCTGGTACCCAGGCAATGGTTAGCTTGTTGGACGCACCCACCTCTTCCAGGGCAATTACGCAGTCCCGCACCAGCTTGGAGCTGATTTTGCATGAACTGAGTGCCCTGATGGCTGCCTGGCTGTCCGAATAGATTACTATGGTTTTATCCTCATAGCTCCTTCTGATGATTTCTAGCGCATTGTTCTATGGCTACAACCTCGGCCTGAACACAAAGTAGGGCGTTGTCCGAGACAACATTGATAACAGAATTAAAGAATTTGACAAAATCCACTAATTTGATTGCCTTTAAATACTGGGCCATAAGGAATACAGCACAGTACATGCCTTTACTTAAAATAATAAAAATAATAAAACTGCCTGTAAAAATAAAGCAAATACTATAGTAATAGCTTTTTAACCAACAAAACGAGGAAAGAGGTACAAGACCTATTTTTTCTCTCTGCCGTAAGTTGTTGGTGTGGCAAAGCTGCTCTCTAGGTAGAGAATAAGGTCGATAATAAAAAAACGCATTTATAATCGACAACCTTGGGGCAAAACTAAACTTTTTACCGAACTAAAAGAGGTACTTGGTAGTGCTGTTTGGACTACAGTTTAAATTACAAGCACGTGAAATTTTAGTTGAAAGCGATACTAATGGTCATGTAAAACTGTCACATTGGGGAGGTCATGGTTAGTTCTGGTTCGGTAAACTTTTTTTTTTTTTTATATTCACCATTTAATACGCTTCAAACGTATTAAATTTTACTTATGTTTTTTACTGTAGTCTGTGTTTTTAGTGTATGTTTACCAATTAATTAGTGACAATAATAAATTAAAAAGGAAAAAAGTTAAAAAAAAAAACTAAACCGAGGTTAAAGTAATAATAAAACTACCTAGATAGTAAAAAATAATAAAAAATGGAGTCGTGTAATAACATATGTGATAAACTACTTAATGTTAATAACTAAATAAACAAAAGCCCTTTATACGTTAATTACCAGACTTCTTTTTTAATTTTTTTACTTTATAATGAGTTTTACTATTGTTTTAAAGTCAAATACTATAGTAATAGCTTTTTAACCAACAAAACGAGAAAAGAGGTACAAGACCTATTTTTTCTCTCTGCTGTAAGTTGTTGGTGCGGCAAAGCTGCCTCTAGGTAGAGAATAAGTACGATAATAAAAAAACGCATTTATAATCGACAACCTTGGGGCAAAACTAAACTTTTTACCGAACTAAAAGAGATACTAGTAGTGCTGTTTGGACTACAGTTTAAATTACAAGCACGTGTAATTTTTTTAGTTGAAAATAATACTAATGGTCATGTAAAACTGTCACATTGGGGAGGTCATGGTTAGTTCTGGTTCGGTAAATCCTTTTTTTTTTAATTCACCATTTAATACGCTTCAAACGTATTAAATTTTGCTTATGTTTTTTACTGTAGTCTGTGTTTTTAGTTTAGTTAGTTTATGTTTACCAATTAATTAGTGACAATAATAAATTAAAAGGAAACAAAAGTTAAAAAAAACTAAACCGAGGTTAAAATAATAATAAAACTACCTAGATAGTAAAAAAATAAAAAATGGAGTCGTGTAATAACATATGTGATAAACTACTTAATGTTAATACCTAAATAAAGAAAAGCCTTTTATACTTTAAATACCAGACTTCTTTTTTAATTTTTTTCTATTTATTTTTTACTTTATAATGAGTTTTATTATTGTTTTAAAGTCTGTTTAATTTTAACTGTTTATGCTTAACTTTATTTTTACCCGGCCCATTGCATAAATTGATTACGCTACTAAAATAAAATTTATTTGATACATTTATTTAATACATACAAATGAAAGTAAAAAATAAAAGTTAGTTCACTGCAATGTCATGTCTAAGGTGAACACTCGGTAAACATTATTAATGCGAACTTGTTATTATTAGGTAACATGATACATTGCACACAATAATGCAATATTTACCATCGATACTTTTTATTAAAACAATTATTATATCTATTTATATTTAATTTTAATTAAAAATACATCGTTATAATGTGCATGTAATAGTAATATTACCTTACTTAATATTACTTTAATATTAATAATGAATAAGTATATTTCAATTTTACTAGATTTATAAAATACATTTACTAAGGCTTTTGAAGTCATTTTTTATTATTTATATGTCTCAACTCTATTTATATACAAAATATCTTTTGCTCCTGTACAAGATACAACAAGATACTTAAAAAAAAATAAATGTTTGTGTGAACATACCTGTTTCATTGGCACCTTATGTAAACATACAAGGTGTTTCCAAATCAACATTTTTATTGTTAAGTAAGTAACACCCTATATATTTTAACGAACTTTGACTCTTTATTAAATTCTACATCAAAAATTTATATGATGCTATATATAGCTCAATTTATTACTGGTTTTTAAGACAGTAAAAGCAATCCATACATTAACGGTAAAAAATGAAGTAAGAAAATAATATTTTGGTTTTAATTATTTTAAAATAATACTGTCAGTGCCAGTGTCACAAATAATATAATAACATACAGCGTGATCATTCTTAAGTGGGCACTATTGCCAACTTCCCCATTATTAGAGGTACGAAATTGATTAAAATAGTAAATTTGTATTTTATTCTGGTAATTAACATGCTGCCAACAGAAAAACAATTAAACATCGGGCTTTTAAACTGTGTAAGGCTTTCGCGGCCATTTTCTGCTAAACTTAAGTTTTTTGGGCTATTCGGCCGTCGTTGTAGATTTCGTACTACTAGTACGGAAGTAGTCTACTGGGAACCTTTAAAGGATGCCAACCACTCGCGCTGGCGAAACGTCAAGAATACAAAATCTACAACGAAGTCAAGTCAAAAACCCGATGTTCATTGGTTTTTCCCTTAACAGCATGTTAATCAGCGGGAATAGTACTACAACCTCACAATTTTTTTATCTGTTTAAGGCTCCACGAAGGCTTTATGTCTAAGTACCAAAGTACCATAAGTGTCGGGTTATTAGATGTTTAACCCTTTTTCCGTCAACGTTATCCAAGCACTGAAACATGCAATTTTTGACATTTTACAGCACCTTTTAGACAATGCGGTAGTGCCACCACGGACGTTTTTTCTAAATAACTACTACCTGAGGTAGGCAGAATACTACACAGTGGTTTGCCAAGCCATCTGTGAGGTGACAAGCGATTAAATGCGAATATCCGGTTCCGAGATTCGAATCCGGATCGCTGCGGTTAAAAGCTGGTACGTTACCACTGCACTACGCTCGCCACTTTGTGTCTCCACATAAAGAAGTTAGCAACACTGCCGACTTAAGTTTAATTACCCTGTATAAATATTGACATTTTATTGCAGGAACTGCTAATAGTTATACTTATAAAAATATACAAAAAATACATTTTTAAGTGTGGTTATTAGGAAAACTGACTTATAGTTATACTTATAAAAATATACAATAAAATAGTGTTGTTATTAGGATTACTGACATATTAAACCAATGAAATACATTTTTTGTAAACGAGTTTTTCTAAAATTATTATTGTGGCCGAAGTATACGTTAGTAATTTAGTTTTATTTAGATACATATTAGGTTTGTTAGAGCAGGCTGTAAGAAATGTTTGCAACCATTCGGATTCTGCGCACGTCAAATTTGTCGTTCCAGCAGTGTCATGTTTGTAACAATATACAATTGTTTGTTGTTCAGCAGTAGTTTTAAGGTGTTGGAAACTGTTTGAAAAATTCTCAAACTTTCTTCAAACATAACTGACTAATTTTTAACATAACCTTTCTTGTATTGACGTATAAGCAGTATGCACGCCTTGTTTATTTTGGTTCCAGCAGAAAATTGTTGCCAATATTTCTGACTAATGTTTGTAACAATTTCTGCGTTCTACGATTGTTGCTAACATGTTTTCAACATTCTGATGGAACAAACCAATTAACTTACTTGCCTACTATCAATACGTCAAATTATCAGGTAATCATCAATTTAGCATTTTTTGATTTTTTTGCTTTTGTCTGCATTGTTTTAAAAGGTATATTTGTTCAAAATGTGTTTCCAAAATTGTTTATAAAAAGTTGCAGAAGTTGCAACCTACATATAATTAAAAACGTGTCGTGTAAACAGTTGGTCTAACAATATTTACAATACTATTACCTTTTTTAATAACTTAGCCCAAAATGAGACCAGTGTACGTAAAAAATAATGGCCACTAGTTCCATAGATGGGTATGTCTTAACCCCTCATCCAATATAAATTTACTTTGGCATAAGATATTTTTGAGTTGCCCCATATTGCTGCTTTTACATTCCAGGTAATTTTAATAAGAGTTAATTTAAAAATGGGTAATTTTTAGTTAGTATTTGCCATCGCGTAGCCTAACGATAAATAAACTAATCAAAAGAATAATTTAATGACTTATTATAGTCAAAGTATTGCTGACAAAACAATTTTCTTGCTTGCGTAAATATGCCAACAAAATTTAGGATTAAAACACTTAAATGCTTTTGTGTTAAGTCAGTTGTAATCTTCGCCTGTTTACCAATCCTTCTATTTTGCAATACAATATTTTGAAAAACAAAACATTACAATCATTTGTAAGTCAACAGGTAATTGAAATTTTCTTTATGATAAATGCAATTTAATTAGGAATGGATTAATCATTTTTTATTGTTTGTAATGGTATTTTTAAAAATGACTAATAAATAGAGTATTTCTACAAAAGACTGAATTTAAAAATATATAGTTCCCGATAGATGATGTAAAGTTTTTTTTAGAAAAAAAATTAAAAAGAAATTTAAAACTAAGGTAAACAATTTTGGAAACCATACTAAAAAATTAATAAGGGAACTAAAATTTAGTTTGTTCAATTAAATCTAGAAAATAGAGAGGTACCTGTAAAATTAAATTGTATTTATTTTTACCCTCCACAATATTATCTTACGTGGCATATTAAAACCGGATAATTCTTAAAATATTTACAGTGTGTCCCAGGATAGGTGTTTAAAGACGACAAGAGAAATAAACATTTTTGATTTTTATCCATTTTTCTACACAACTTGCATTACACAAAGGACAATTTATAATTAAATATGAATCAAAGTCGGTCTATATGGGGTCGCGACATTCGGCCATATTGCTTTGACGTGTTATGATATCACATCTCCCATTTTTCGGCCATGTTGTTCAGTGCCGGAGATATACAATTTATTGTATTAGTAGAACAACCGTTTACACAACAGTTTTTAATTATTATTAAGTTGTAAATTCTTTTACTTTAAATAAAAAAACATTTGGAATTACATCTTTCAACAAATATCACTTTCAAAACAATGCAAAATGAAATGCGCAAATTCTAGACGCCACTGGATTGATCATCAGCTTTGATTTTACCCAGTCTTGCCAACTTTTCTCCGTGGAGTGCTCTTCCTTGCGTCCCCGACCTCGAACCGCCTAAAAGTTGAGGATATGTGCAACCTTATAAATATAAACTAACCTATGAATATAAATAATAAAAAAATTGACAATACTTTTAAATTAAGCAATATATTTTTTTAAGATTGAGCCCAAAAAGCAAATTTTTAATTATAGTCTCTGGGTAAAATTGCCTTCATAATAACACTTTTAAAACCTTTTTAGGGGGTTCCTTTTGACGAGTCTACTAAGAATATTCATACCTTTATATAGGAGGCGGCGCGTTAACCAAGTCTGTCAATGTCAAATGTTTCGTCTGTCGGACTGGGCAAACGCATTACTTTTCTATCGGACAAGTTTACCACAATGTTTAACATGCAAAGATTGTGCCAAAAAATCGTAGGTGTTTGGGGTATAGGATTGGGCGGGTTTCGTAACTGTAGCCCTTACGATTTTTGTCACAATGTTTAAAAATTGGATGTAAAACATTATGGTTAAAAACTACCGCGTTTGCCCAGTCCGACACCTGAAACATCTGATATTGACAGGCTGGGTTAAGCGCCGCTTCCATATATTGCGGTATGAATATTCGTGGTAGACTTGTCAAAAGAAACCCCGCCCAAAAGGTTTTAAAAGTGTTATTATCATAAAGTCAATTTTATTACTGGTCCAGGAACTAATATTTATATTTGTTTTTCGAGGCACAGAAAATTCGATTTTATTAATAAACACATATGTTGATGTTCATTTACGAAATTGTTAAAAATGGATTCATATACAGGGTGATTCAGAAATCGATCATGAAACTCAAGGAGGTGATCTACTTGATAAAATAAGGGTAGAGCTTTATATAGTTTTTCAAAATGTCATTCGTTTTCGAGTTACAAGCCGTAAAAGTTCAATTTTTTATTTTGGTTTTTCGCTATATTGCATTTATTTTTAACCAATCCAGTTGATATTTGGCACACAAATCGAGCTTTGCAGATTCTAAAATTTTAAGACAAAAATACTTTTTTCTAATACCGCCAGAGGGCACTTTACCTAAAACAAATTTATTTACATCATAACTTTTTTGTTTTGACAGATATCGCAGAGCTGGAAGCGCCATTTTCTAGACAAATCAAAAACTTAAAAAATAAGGTATACTTTATTAAAGTCGATAAACCTCTACCGTCTAGGCATCAATAGACATCAAACGTTTTCATCAATTTCAATCAAATTACCTACATACATACAGGATGTCCAGTAACTCAACCGACAAACTTAACGGGTCGAAACTTTTTTTTAATTTCTAACACCCCGTCGTTCAAAAACTAAGACGTTTACGACATATGTTTATATAAAGTTTTTTTCTTATTTTCTGTTGTAGAATCGCCCTGTAAAATTGTCGGTTGAGTTACTAGACACCCTGTATGTATGTAGGTAATTTGTTTGAAATTGATGAAAACTTTGATGTCTATTGGTGCCTAAACGGTAGGTTTATCGACTTTAATAGGAGTAACTTATTTTTTAAGTTTTTGATTGTCTATAAAATGGAGCCCCCAGCTTTAGTGATATCTAGTCAAAATAAAAAGTTATGATGTAAATAAATTTTAAATTTTAGGTAAATTGCCCTATTGCGGTATTTAAAAAAGTACTTTTATCGTAAAATTTTAGAATCTGCAAAAGCTCGATTTGTGTGCTTAATGTCAACTGGATTGGTTAAAAAATAAATGCAATATGGCGAAAAAACCAAAATAAAAATTGAACTTTGACGGCTTGTAACTCGAAAACGAATGACATTTTGAAAAAATATGTATGAAGCTCTACCCTTATTTTGTCGAAGTAGAATCACCCCTTAAGTTTCGTGATCGATTTTTGAATCACACCTGTTTGAAATTGATATATTTTGGTACACATTCTACAAAATCGTTTAATGTGTAATTTAATATACAGGGTGTTTTATTTACAAAAATGGTACGGTGTCAAAGTCACATACAAGATGTACAATTATTGAATTTTTATTATAAATGAGGTTAAAAAGCTACCAATTTGATTATGTAAGAAATTTTGTATTTTAAATAATAATCAGAGACCCTTCCTATATTTGGATAACCCTGCATACAGATTTCATTTCTGTAAGATAAATTACATGTTACCTTATAAAGCTGGAACTTTTTATGGCTGGGACTAATTACTAAAAACAAAACTGGCCAAAATTTGAATTGTCATGCACATTGTTTTAATGTACAGTATTTGAGAATAAATTAAAATTAACATTATCCCAACCCATTCATGCTTCGGTTGACACAGACTTAATGTCTTGTTGTTTTAGGCAACCTGTTTCAAACATTTAATTAAATTTGGTCAACCCACCTTTTAAGCTAAGTTTTGTAGGTCATTTCTTGCACTTGTACTGGGTATTCCATTTAAGAGGATAAATGGCATATTTTACTTTTTTTCATATTTTTAAAGAAATTCAAGACAGCCAATCGATGTATTTTAGCCCGAGGAAATTAAGTATCGTATTAAAAAACAATTGCATCAAAAACAAAAGAATTACGCTATCATAGTTGCATTTTTTAAATGGAACACCATATTTATAGTCATATTTTGGAATTCTCTGGTCAATTCTAAATATTTTTTATTAAGGGTACTACATGTTTATCTTTTACTGTTTCTGAGGTTATTGACGCTTAAAGAGTCACATTTTGGGCTAATATTATTTAATTAAATATATGAATATACAATAAAGGTAATACAGGTGATTACCTAATACTTTTAGGTATACTTAAAATTTTTAACTTTTGGTGGATTTTAATACAGTTTTTATTATGAATATATTCATTAGAAACTGAAAAACTACGATACGTAAGTAATTACATTATTTTGTTACTTTATTGTTATCTATATTAACTATAATTAATAATAAAATAAATTAAATCAGGTTATCACCTGTATTACCTGTATTTTATATTAAGATATTTAAATAAAAAGGCCAAAAATGTGACCTCTCAGCCTCAATAACTTAAAAACTGTAAAGAATAAACATGTAATACCCTTAATAAAAACACTTAGAATTGACCATAGAAGGTAAAAATATAAAAAAATATGGTGTTTCATTTAAAAATACAAGATTTATGGCGTAAATCTTTTGTTTTTCATGCAAATTGTTTTTTTTTAAATACGAATTTAAAATTCTCCAAGCTAAAATATATCGATTGGCTATCTTGAGTTTCTTTTAAAATATGGAGAAAGTTAAAAGAATATGCCATTTTCTTCTTAAATTGAATAACCCTGTACATACATAGTGATAATTATTTTGCACTGGTAAATTTATTAAAATAGCAGTTAAAAATGTTATACAGGGTGTCCGAAATGGAATGCGAGGTAATAGATAATAGGGATAATAGACTGAGCCAAAACAATGTTAGCATATCATATAAAAAAAAAGTTCTAACGCACTTTCTTAGGAAGATATTAACCTTTAAAGTTAGAAATAAAAAAATTGGATTATAACTTAGAACTGTTGCCACAGCACTAATGATAGAGTGCTTTTCTAAAGTCAGGACCTCCCTCCTAACTTTTGGATTGTTTGGTATTTTTTTATAAAAATTTGAGGAAAAGGACAAGAATGACAAGTATAAATGTCCAACTCAGAGTTGGCTTGCCATTTTAAAAACAAAAATAAATTAAAAGAGGTCGTGTGGCACATCATTTTTAAAGTTCGTGACGAGTACTTTATAACTCCAAAATAAAGAGTCAGTACTTTTACCTACTATCAAAATGGCGGTACTTTAAAAATTTCCTGAATACCATTTAGATGGCCACATTTTTTAAAGTAATGGAGTTAGTCATACATAGTGTGATATTTTTCTTAAAGGTCTTTTAAATATTTTTAATAGCGATATAACATACAGGGTGCGTCATTAAAAATGTTCTTTTTGTTCCACCCTGTATATTATTACCAATATCATTATTAAATAGATTTTTAAAGAGCTTTTAACCATACCACATTAAATACATCTAACTTTATTAGTTTCGAAAATATGGCTATCCTAGTCAGGTACTCAAGTAATTTTCAACGTCGGTCTTTTTGTAGTATGGTAAAGGTACTGACTTTATATTCTAAGGTTATAAAGCAACTAGCTAGGAGCTCTAAACTGTTAGTACCACAAGACCTCCCCTTTCATTTAATTCTTGTTTCTAAACGCCCACCTCTAAGTTTGACATTTATACATATATGTCATTTCTTGTCTAAAATTTGGCCTATGTTGACTGTATAACAGTCCTCAAGTTTTCATGAAAAATACGAATCAATTCAAAAGTTATAAGGGGGGTCCTGACTTTGGACAAGCACTGTATTTAGGCAACTAAATGTCCTTATACTATTGCTTCTTTTTATAACTAAACGGCTGTGTAGTATGTAGGGATTATTGGGGCATTTTTGTTTTATTTTATGTGTGCATTTTGACACAGGTGACAAATTTGACATTTTGCTGTATTCGTTTGATTTCTTTATCTTTTTTCTACAAAAAGTTATACTTTATTAACTTGATGTCTTAAAACATATTTCATTAATCGCAATTCAAATCCAGACATTCTAGCATTTTGTATGTAATAAAAAAAAACACTTTTATAAGAAAATTATTAAAAATGTGGTAACAATATTAGGAATGGTGTTTGTGAGCCTTTTTAACTTTATAATACAGATAAAGACTGTTTTTGAAATATTTTAAAAAACATTTCAAAAAAAATGTCACTATCTGGTGAATCTTTTAGATAGTAGGTCACTGATTCCCCTTTAATCTTCTGTCATATTAAACATTTTAAAAAAATGGCAATGTTGTTTGAAACTTGGGAGGATGTTCATATTCAATAACTAAAAATTTTTAGTTATGATGAAATATAATACCAAAATAATTTTAATAGTTCTAACACTATATTGTAAAAAATTAATTGTGCTTGATAAAACGAACAATTTTACAAATTCTGAGGAGTCCAAAATATGACATATACTGGACATCAGAAGGTCTTAAACTTTTTTAAAACTTAACATTGTACTGTTTGCGTCCATTTACTTTTTTAACCGCTTCCATTTTTTGGCTAATTATTATAATAAATATCTTTGCAAATTTTTCATAAGAAAACAATACCACAGAATCAAGCAACAAAAGCTAATTTTATCTCCTATCTATTAGAATATTATGTTTTGGGGCTAAATTTTAATTTATTTTATGACAGTCAACTGTCAAAAAATGCCAAATATAAAAATTGGATTATTTATAGACCAGGAGACATTTTCCTACCTGGATTTTAATGTCGCTGTTTTTCGGTACGACGCGACGGTACAGAGAAAAGTCTTGAAATTTTCAATAACTCGATTGGTTAGTTCTGGTTAGATCTAAGCTGCCAAATTAAACAGAAATTTATGAAGGCAGACTATTTAGAGAAAACTATTGTACTATTTTTATGTTATAGTATACTATATTATAATAAAATAATAGTAAAGCAAAAAATATGTATCCTTTTTTTTATTTATTTTTGACATAATTATTTAAATATTTTAAATAATAAAGAACATACCATCCAATTAAAGAAAAGCCTCAAAATTAAAGCTTCCGCCAAAGCAATATTTAAGAGATTTATCTTCTAAGAAAAAAAGTTATTGGCCGCTCCTAGAAGTAAAATGTAAATTTAGGTCTAAGAAAAAGCCCCCCTTAAAATCCACTGTTTTTAAGTTTAAAAATTTATATTCTAAATGCGGTCCTCTAATTTTTGTCGCCCTGTGCAAGTGCAGCACAGCTGTACCCCCGCTAGGAACGGCCCTATGTTCCATTGACTTTAAAGGACGTTGCACAATTAGCATTGCAAAATGGCTTTCGGTTGGAATTCTCCCCAATTTTAATATGTTGTAAATTAGCCCTTTCTAATTAACATTTTATTGAAATTATTTTTATCTGACCTGTAATTTCGAGATATGGATTTTTAAATTTGACTGTTTTGGATTTCAGAGTACTTACATCAAAACTGGTTTTTGCCTATTTTTATCTATTTCATCTACAAAAATGGCAAATTCTGTACATCGATTTTTAGGCAGAGAATCAAACTATCTAATTCTGTACAAAATATTTTTATCCAAGACATTCTCAGTGGCGGCACAAACATACAAAATATTTTTAAAAAATTCTAAAAAAGGTAATTTTTCATAATATTTAAATTTAAAATTTTTTGGTATGCTGGCTCTTTGGAGAAAAATTAAAGCTAAGGGTACATAGGTCAAAGGTAATCACGTTTGTGGAATACCGTTAACTAAGATAATTATTAACTTATTTTTCAAAAACCACACATAATAATTAAACTCACACATGTTAGGTTTTGAACTAGGTAATTTAATTTGGGCTTGCATAAAGTAGGTACCTATTTTGTATGTTTGGCATTAAAAATATATCAAATTAAAAACATTTTTTTAAAATTCAAAGATAATTCTTATCAGTTAAAATATACCTTAACCTAGACCGTAAAAAATGTTTTTATATGTCGTTATGTATCACTTGTCATTTGATAATTTAGATATTTCGAGATGCTATGTTAAAAGGTAGCAATTACCCAAAAATTACCCATCTAAAAATTTCATGGGCCTACTACTCCACTGGCATGATTTAAATTGCCACAAATACGAAATAGGTACCTGCTTTATGCAAACCAAAATTATATTTATAGTTCAGAACCTATCATGTGTGTATCAGTTTAAATATTATGTGTGGTTTTTGAAAAAATAAATCGATAACTATTTACGTTTACGGTAACAAAATCAGCTTTTAACCTATGTAGCCTTACTGTTTCTCCAAAACTTTTAATAAAATACCAAAAAAATTAAAAATATTTTAAGGTTTTTATTTTAAATTTCAAAATATTATAAAATATTGCTTTTTTAAATTTTTTGAAATGTTTGATTGTGTCGCCACTGAGAATGATGTACGTCCAATTTAAAAATATTTTGTTCAGAATTAAATAGCCTGATTCTCTACCTAAAATCGGGGTATAGAAAGTTGCCTTTTGTAGGTGACATAGGAAAAAATAAGCAAAAACCAGTTCTCTATAATCCAAAATTGTCAGATCATAAAAGATCTATACGGGTATTGGTGTGACGTTTCAGGACGTTGACGTTTTTCTATCCCTCGAGAACATACCTATTAGAGGCAGTCTTGCCGCTAAACTGGGCTAACAATCGCATGTTTAAAAAGCAATAACTTTAACTCTGCATAATCATATTGATTAGCAGGACCACAAGCGACAGATTATACTCTCATCATAATACTTTCTTATACGCTTTTTCACACTGCCATAAATGCTCACTCTAGAGCTATATTTTTAAGAGCTTTGTATGGAATTAAATGTTACATTAATGGCACTATTTTAGATATTTTATACTGGTTTATCAGATGGATTATGAATAACCTTTCAGGATTAATATTATCCGATAGAAGTTTGTAAAAATTAAACTTTTCTTCACAGGTTAGGTAAATGAGTATTACAAATATTCACGAAAATTTAGAGTCACAAATAGCCTATACTAGTCACTAAACACTTTAAAAAATAAAAAAAAAAACTCACATAAACCGCTTTATTTTAGCTTTAGGCAGGATTTATAATAAAAATACATTGCTTTTGAGTCCTGCCTCCGTTGTAATCGTCAGCACTTGCGCGCATTGATGTTAATAGTCTAAAAGTCAGCATTAAGAAAATATACCCTTATCTGTTAAATTAATGAAATAATATTTTTAGGCAGATTTTAATGTAGCATTGCGAATGACTTTCGGTTGGAATGTCCCCAAATTTTTAATATATTGTAGATTAGTCCTCTCTGATTATAGTCTCAAGATCCGGCATTAAAAAATATACCCTCATCTGTTATTTAAATAAAATAATATTTTCTAGGCAAATTTTAATGTAGTGAATGCAAGTGAACAACATCTGCCAGCTTTATAGGTCTGCTACAATTAATAATAATTAATTAATTAATGGTTAATTTATTTATAATTGTTACCTTTACATGATAATTGCATAAACCAATGATCAGCGGTGAAATAGTCTAGTTGCTTAGGTAGCAGCCCGATTTTATTCAAATAAATATGGTAAACTTGGTTATGCTAATAGACAAGGGAATTAAAAAAAAATGTTACCCAGTGCGGGATACGATCCCAGAGTGTCGACAAGGCATGCACTGCTAAATGCAATTATCATGTAAAGGTAACAATTATAAATAAATTAACTATTAATTAATTAATTATTATTAATTGTAGCAGACCTATGCTGACAGATGTTGTTCACTTGAATTCACTACATTAAAATTTGCCTAGAAAATATTATTTCATTTAATTAACAGATGAGGGTATATTTTTTTAATGCCGGATCTTAGACTATAATCAGAGAGGACTAATCTACAATATATTAAAATTTGGGGATATTCCAACCGAAAGTCATTCGCAATGCTAACTGTGTGACGTCCTTTACTTACCAAAGAATCCGATTTCAGTTGCATACTTCAAAAAACAAAAGTTAATACTATATATTGGGAATTTAATAATACATTTATTCATTTAAATTTAAACACACATTATAGCGTTAGCCATAAAATTTGTATTGCCATTATCCGATTCATTTCTGTATAAGTAATGTACACATGGATAAATAGACCTCATTTAGGAACTATCATCATAATATTAAATTCTGCAACGGCATTTAGAACAAACAGACTGTAATAATAATTTAAACAAGCTGATAAATTAATTATAATTACAACCGCTGTTATTTAAAGCGTAAAACCATAAATTATATTTTCCAAATCGTTGATGGTTATAATTTATCTGGATTATTAAAATGTATTTTAATTTCTTAGTTCACCATTATACTATTTAAAAATCTAAAATGAGAGTAAATCACATTTGTATACAGTGTTTGCGAAATTGATAGGAAATGTATTAGCGGTGGGCTTAACAGTGATTTTTTGATATCGGTGATCGCTGCTACTGCTATCTAAAAGTAGCTGCTACTGAAAACTGTGATATTATCACTCTTTACGGAAACATGCTAAATTTTCATAAATAAAGTCATATAGATGACCTTGTTAAAATTGAATGAAGAAAAAATATATCATTTTTAAATAGATTCTGTCATTTAATATACATATAATTTAATTACTGATTTGCATTGGCATATAAGTAAATGTATATAAAAAACCGACATTACACGAAGTATATGAAATATCTTAATTTTTTTATAAACATTTATAGCTTTGATCATATTATTTGGGCAATCCATTCGCGATAGAATTAATAACAAATCAAATTGATAAAAAAAATAGTTTTCATCCGGTAAGCAAGCCAATTCGCATCCCATTTCACTAACGTAAACATGCATAATCACCATAAACTTAAATGAAAGAGGTTAGAATTAGAATCACTAAATCGCATTCACAATCACCGTCCAGCGATCGCAGTCGCCGTTTAATGTTGTGGTTACGGGCAGCGCCACCTCTGCGAACTGCGAATATTAAAGAGTGATTTTTTCACTGCGATCGCCAGGCGCAAGTAGCAGCTACCAAAATGATTTGTTAATAACCGGTGATTGGTAGCAGCGACTGCGATCGCAGTCACACCTCTAAAATGTATTGGGATGTTAAAAACCATAAGAAATTGAAAGAAGTGGAAAAGGTTGTAGGACATTCAACCCTTAATTTAATGCCATTTTGATGACGGCTGTATCTCCTTTGGTTTTTGAGATACTTTAAAAAATTTGAAAATGTGCATTTTTGAAAAAGTGCTGTGTTTTTTTATTTCAAAATATTTTTGAATTGTGTAAAAACCATTATTGGGACAACTTTTTAAGCGCAATGTATTTTTGTGTTTAAATTTTAATTTTTAGGTAAAAGTTTAGGTTTTAAGATACCATCATAAACTTTTTTTTCATGGCAATTAGTTTGTTTTTAAGCACATTTTTAAACATTTTTAATCTTTAAAATGATATTCAACACTTTATAGAAAAAAAAATATATCAAAAATGGTAGGGGTGTTTCGCATCGCAAAAACCTTTTGAAAATAAATATATTTAATAATAATATATAATTCAAATAATTAGTGTTTGTGTGCCATTATTAAAAACTTGTATTTTTACGGCTCGAACAATACAAAAAAGAAAAAACGGAAACTAACACCTGAAAGCGATTAATTTCACGGAATCGTGTTCTGTCAATTTTGAACTAAAAATTCCAAACATTTAAAATCGACCAATTAAAACACTTTCCTAAGTTTCATCCAAACGGTTAAATTGAATTCAGTATAACGATGTACAGGGTTTTTATTTATATTTTGCCAACCACTTGCAACTATAACCAAGAAGGATAAAGAAAACGTTTTCCACAAAAGTTTTACATTTTTTCATCTATCAAAATAAACAAATAAACATTAAATACTTAAAAAAATGGAGTGGAAATATAAAAACTTTGTTTCTAATATAATATTAATAGAAAAAGACTTATTATTATCAATTTTAAAGCTACTCTCTTTTCTCTATTAAGAAATAACTTTCATTTTTATGTCTATTTTTTAAAAATATCTTTCACATATTAACCTATTTAATTGTATAGTTTCAGTGGAAGTTATTCATTAACAATGTTTCAAGTAGAGCAGCAAAAACGTATTGCAGAAATTATGGAGCATGGCATCTAAATTCTATAAAAATACAATTTTTTATTGTCAAGTAATCATAAGAGATTATTAGAGAGTGGTGTATTAAAAACGTCAAATAAAATACTAAAGGGGCCGGCGCAACGTGTAAAAATGAGCAGAACTTTGAAATTTTAGACAAAAATTATTACTGCTTTAATAATTCTCTTGTTTTTGGGTTTATAATTTGCACCCGTCTGTACTTATTTTTTCCTAAGGTTCAGTGTGGGCCATATTAAACTTGCACACTTTTTAACTAATAATACCTTTTTATCTGTTGCGCCGATCTTTTTCATTTTTGAGGGGCTAATAGGTAGGTATGTTTTCTCTAGGTTCGCCAATTTTGGTCAAAAAGATTTATACCGGACTGGATTTACGGGACTTTTTCCAAAATGATCCATTAAGTTTGGTTGCAAAAAATTAATTTTGTCTACAATTAGGCTAATGCGTTTATTTTAAATTAATTTACTGTTAATTTGGTCAGCGTCCAACTTAGTAACCAGAGTAACCTAACATTTTTGATGTTCAAAGGACACCTAAAAAAAGGTCTTTTTAAAAATCGACAGATATGCATGCTCTATGGGGAGCATTATTTATAAAAATAATAATTATTCCCAAATCCTTAAATTGTTAACAGATCCGCTTTAACTGAAATATGTCTTATAGTTTATCTACAAGAAAAACGTATTTGCCTTAGTGTAGCTAAATTAGATTTCCAAACAGTCAAATAAGTCCGGTCGTGTCTAAATCTATTTGACCAAAATTGGCAAACCTAAAAAACATATTTACCTACCTATTAGCACTTTAAAAATAAAAAGGATAGGCGCAACAGATAAAAAGTTATTATTAGTTAAAAAGTGTGCAAGTTTAATTTGGTCCACCCTGTATATAAAGTTCGACAACAAGTATTACCTTGTTTAATATGTTAAATGGTAAAATGAAACGTTCTGTATATGGAAATTTTGTTGTTGTTTATGAAAACAAATCTATAGTTTTTATCTATACTAATATATAAAGAGGTAAAGTTTGTTACTTTGTTTCTTTGTGGGTTTATTTTTAATGGTAGCCGTTAATCCTCGAAAGTACTGAACCTATCATAAAAATTCTTTTATAATCAGAAAGCTACACTATTTAGGAGTGTTATAGGCTTTATTTTACTATAATTAAAAAAAAGTTCAGATATCGCCCAACGAAGTGTGCACGGGTCGGCTATCTGGATAAACTATAATTTTGTAGGGTTAAGTTTATAAGTTCTGATTAGTCCAGTGGTAGAATGCTCCGACTGTCACGCGGGCGGCCCTGCGGAGACAGATTTTTTTTTTTAAAGATAGAGGGATTCAAGGTTTTTGTGTATAATTAGTGCTACTTAGTTTTGGCTGGTTCTGGTTTTGGTTAGATTTCTGGTTAGTTCTGATTAAACGAAAAGTTTATAGAAAAATATAATTAACGCCTTACGAAGTGGGACTGGTTCCGCTAGTTATTATATATTTTTAAAGAGCTTGTAAAAGGACAAATTAGTTTTTTGACAAATATACAGGGTGTTTTATTTAAAAAAAATAAAAAACGTTCCTTATAATTATAGATAAGAAATTAGAAATCAATACCCAGTTTAATGTACATGTTATACAGGATGTCCCACCGGGAACTGCCGCAATCGATTTCTCGAAAAGTACGCTTTGGAAAATTTTGAAAATTTGGTTACATTATAAAGTGAGTAAGGACATACAACTAAAATATTTTCAAGATAGTGGTTATACCGGAAGATAATGTAAACTTCCTTATTTTAAATAGAATACCCTATATAAAATATTTTTTTAGATTCTGTGTAAAATTCTAAACATAATTAATGCCTAATGTTCTATGCCGAAGTCCAATGGTTTTTGACTTATTTTAAATTTTATGTCAAAAATGACATTTGCAAGCCATTACATAACCATAGATTTCTTCTTAACAAAAGCCTTTAATATGAGTTGGGGTTGGGTTTCTCATAGAAAAAAACTACTTTAGCAGAATGTATTAATATTTTCACAATTAATAAATACAGAGTGGTCAAAAATAATCGTTAAAAATGTTTACGACAAAAACCTTAAAAATCAATTTCTTTAAATGGAAACCCCTATCTTTTATTACATTATCCTATTAGGCTTTAAAAATAGGGATGTTTGTATAAGGATGTGTACTTAAATACATTGTTAATATAGATGAAAATTAAATTCTTAATATTTCAAAAACTATAAATTTTTGAATAGACGTCCCTTTACAAACTTACCCTTATTTTTGATGGCTTATAGGATAAGGTGGTTTTTGTTCTAATTCTATAGGATAAGGTGATAAAATATAGGGGTTTCCCGGTTCCCGGTGGAACACCCTGTATATTAGTCATGAGTGTAAGTTTTGGTCATGTCCAAAAATTTTTGTTTGGAAGCCACTGTATATTACATTCAGATACCTCTTTTTTACCTACAAAATCCTATATATATTTAAATTTTCAAAAACAAAATATAATATAAATATATAAAATTTTATTATTCAACTCAGATTCTTCACCACTTCCTTTTCCTTTTTTTCTACTACCAATACCCTTCATTGTTTGAATCAATTATTCATTATCTTTCATAATGCCTTTCAACTTCCACTAGATTGGCGTCGCTCCAAATTAGACTTCTAATAATTAAAACCTGTCCGTTCCCTTTTACTAATACATCATTGTGTTCAAATCACGTTTTTCGACGACTTTAAGTTACATAATTAGTGTGTTTTGAATATGTAATATACGTGGTCAATGACTGCTTAAAATTAAGAGTTAGGATTATTAGGAACCTGCTGAACAAAAATACACAGATTGTTCAAGTTGGTACTTGCTAATTTTTATATTATAAGAGATACAAGTTTGGTTAAATTATCAAAGATTATTTTTTAAAGCTTAATAACATCTAATTAAAAAAAAAAAAACAATGGAAGATCTTGGTTACAGTGATATGCATCAAACGTATTTTTTTCAATAAACTCTATGGGTAAAAAAGTAATATCAAACTTAACCTAAAAGTTTTCGACAAATAAGACCTAAAATTCCATTTTTAGAGATTATTTAAGTCCTTCCTTACCATAAGATACACGACTTTGGTTAAACTAACAAAAAAATACTTTTTAAATCGCTTGAGTTGGTCATGTCAGAGAAACAGTTGAACATTTGGGTTACTTAGTGCCAACTTAATAATTGTTTAATAAAATAGCAATATTTACTGTTTATATCCTTAAAACTTTTACATTTTAAATAAGGTATGGTATAACTTTTTACCAAAAACTTTACGCAGAACTCAAATATAAAATAAAATTCTCCATTGGAAAAGTACGTTTTGCTGCATATCTAGTTACTAATATCTTTATTTTTTTTAACATTACCATGATAATTAGCAAGATAGCTTATACTGGTACAATTATTTAAGCAAAGGAACTTCTAAATTTACGATTAGTGTATTATACCGATCGATGCATCGCACGGGCGGGACATAGGCAATCCCATGTAATTTTTAATTGGGTCAATTATTGGCTCCCTAATTATTTTAGAGAAAAATCTATTAAAGTTTATTGAAAAGCATGCAAATCTACGTCCATGGTAAAAACTTAAATTTTTCGGTTAACCCGTTTGCTTGTTAGATGCTAATATATTTTTTAAAATTGTTACATTATTGTCGCCTCATATTTATGAACAACAATAAAAATACCAGTTAATCTTTTCACTGTACGATTTTTTGATAATAATAAAGCACTTAATTTCAAAATGACAACGTTATATTACGCTAACTGGTATTTTTATTGTTGTTCATAAATATGAGGCGATAATAATGTAACAATTTTTAAAAATATATTAGCATCTACCTAGCAAACGGGTCAATCAAAAGTTTTTACCATGGACGTTGATTTGCATGCTCTTCAATAAACTTTAATAGAATTTTTCTATAAAATAATTAGGGAAGCTAATAATTGACCCCATTAAAAATTACATAGGATTTCCTATGTCCCGCCCGGCGATCATCACCCAGTATATATACATATATACGCAAAAATACACATACAGTATAGTCTGTCTGGGTCACCACATTTCTCTTTTGGATAAAATCAAGAAAGGATCTTTAGAAAACTAAAAAAATATTATGACCTGGAATTAACATGTCTCTGTCTACTAAACAAAAATAAAAACATACCTGTATCCAAAAAGTGTACCCAGTACCTAGGACTTTAAAGTAAGGAATATTTGTATAAAAATCATGCAAACTAAGCAAGAAAGCAATCAATCTATTCCCAAATCTCTTCCATCCAACAACAGACCTATTTTACTTCTTAAGTTTTTTTGTAAAGTAATGGAGAAATTCATTAATTCACAAATCCTCAAGTATTTAGAAAAACAAAAAATTTTGCATAGCAGTTAGTATGAATTTCGCCACAAGAAAATCTACAGCAGATCTTCTTTTCTTCGTACTACACTACTGGAATAAGTCTCTAATAACTTCGCTTCTATGGTCTTTCAACTAAACTTTCCTCTCGGTCCCTTAAACTGAAATGGAGCGCCAAAAATCTCGTCAATTTTAATGTATCTCCAATACAATCATTTTCCTTGTCGCAAAAATGTCATCAAGTATTGCAGAGCAAATACATTTAATTCTGTTGGCGTCACATTTAAGAATAACTTTAACTGGCATAAACACATTTAATCTGTGGTCATGACAGCTTCAAAAAAATCCTGTATTTCTCTTTCGAGCCAATTTGCAAAAAGTTGATTTTTAGATTACTCTTCTCTCAGAAATAACTCCAAGTTCCAAGCGAATCCTCTTCTGATAGCTTTATTTGGTATAAAGTTATTCGCGATCAAAATGGGTCAAAATATAGTCGGACTCGGACATCCTAAACTTTTTATCAAAAATAAAATTTACCTTATTGTCGCATTCAGCAGAAAATTGCGTATCTAATAATGAAATTTTACAGGAGAAATAAAAAATCATTTTAAAGTTTAAATTTTTATGAAACGATTATTATATTTAAATAATGAGTTACGTACTTTTTTACTGTTGTTGGAGATACATGGATATCTTTTTCTAAATTTATTAAAACTATAACAGTTCATTTTAGAAGTTCTGTAATTGGCATAAAGATCAGTTACCCAATAAATAACAATAAAATACCATGTTCTGAAAAATGTGGAGTTACCAAGGTTAGTTTATATTTATAAGGTTGCGACACATCCTCAACTTTAGGCGGTTCGAGGTCGGGGACGCAAGGAAGGGCACTCCACGGAGAAAAGTTGGCAAGACTAGGTAAAATTAAAGCTGATGATTAATCCAGTGGCGTCTAGGATTTGCTCATTTTATTTTGCATTGTTTTGGAAGTGATACTTGTGGAAAGATGTAATTTCAAATGTTTTTATTTGAAGTAAAAGAATTTACAACTTAATAATAATTAAAAACTGTTGTTGAAACGGTTGTTCTACTAATAAAATAAACTGTATATCTCCGGCACTAAACAACATGGCCAAAAAATTGGAGATGTGACGTCATAACACGTCAAAGCAATATGGCCGAATGCCGTGACCCTATATAGACCGACTTGGCGAAGACACGTGGTTTTCTCCGGAACACGACGTTACATTGTTGATAATAATTAAATTAAAATTAAAAGAGGAATTAAATGTTTCATATTTAACTGAACGCTATGATATATCTTACATTTTTAACTTGTCATTAAAATCTTAAGTATGGTATGTTATAACTCATTTTAACTTGGCAAGAAACAAATTTTTGAACATAATTACCATATGCAATGCAGATATGCTTTAGCAAATAAAGAAATAATAAGACAAATATAATTCTGCATATACACGGTAGATAATGATACATAAGAATACTATATTCATAGGTAAGGTCGTTGCGAGCCGTTGAATGTCAGATCATTTATTCTAACTCACAAGTGGCTGGCAGCCTTGAAATTAATAATATACCATGCTTCTGGTTGCAGAAATAGTTTATCGGATTACCAGGTTTTTATACAATTTGAATGTACGCAAAATATGCAACAGGAGCAGAGGAAGTAAAAATAAATTACTAATTAATTTAAAAAAGGTTAAAGTAAAATATTTCAATAATAAACCCGTGGATATCTCTGAATACTCCCCCTCCCGCCCAGATCATTATATCGACGAGACAAGTAAAGAATAGGGGTGTGCGAATATCGATCGAATCGAATCGAATCGAATATTAATATTCGATTCGAAATTCGAATACTACCTAACTGCTTAATTTAAGCCGATATCTACTGGTATAAATGATATCGCAGAATTTATTTATTTTTTATTATGTAGCCTTTAAAATATATGCAACACAAATGATCTACCTCATTTAGATTTTTAAATTACAATAAAGGTCCAAGAAAATCGAGTTATACACTTTAGGTACCGGATCTTATTTTTCAATCGTTTCAAATGTAAGGAAAAATCCAAAAATTAGGTCTTTTGTAGAGAAATCACAAACTAGTTAGCGCCAATCAGATTTTACAAATACGTCTGTTTACCAGTTGGCAACCGGTCATCTAACTAAATAATAATACCCGATTGGCGCTGATAAGTTTGTGACTTCTCTACGAACAGGACTTTCATAATTATTCAAATTAATTGGTATCAGATTTCTAATTTATATTAAAAAATTAAATGTTTATACATCTACACTATAGTTACCCTCGCTTCTTTACTAGGGGTGTGCAAATAATTCGAACTTACGGATAATTCGTATCGAATCGAATATCAATATTCGGTTTGAAACTCGAATCGAATAATTCGTAAATTCGAATTATTCGAAAGTTCCCAAATAATTCGAAAAAATTTCGAATAATTCGAGAAATTTTGAATATTTCGAAATTTTTTACTGTAGTAATCGCAAATTTTCGAGGATATTGAATTTAGGATCTGTTATGCGTGATATTTAAATATAAATTTGACAAAATTTAAAAATATTTGATTATTTGCATTATACGGCGAATCTTTCAAAAATAAAAATTGAAAACTTTATTAGGAAGTTTTGGTCTACATATAGTTTTTATATATGGGGTATTTTAAAACTTCTGAAAAAAAAATATTGTAAATAAAACTCCGGGTATACATATATAGTATGGTATATGTATATAATAAGTAAATGAATATACACACAGTATTTAAAACTTAAAATTGACCATATTTTTTGTGCACTATACAGGGTGTAACAAAAATTTGTAAATAAAAAAACGTTATTGGATGGTCTTTTGTTAGGTACACACCTGGAAAGAATGGGGCCGCTTCGATCCTGGTCCCGGGGTATACGAGCTGACCCTGTTCAGCCCTATTGACCCCTATGAACTTGCCGGTCGCCTGAAACAAAATAAAAGGAAACCCCCAAAAAACCAAAATATTCGAATTAAAAAACGACGTTTCGGTGGCAAGTCTGCCACCGTTGTCAAGATAAAAATGAAATTAAAAAATAAAAATAAAAAACTAACTAATATTTAAATTAGAAATGATTAAATTTTTTGCTTTTAGAATCTCAAACTGAAAATAGTTTGACATATATATATATATTTTTAATATAAGCGGTCCCATTCTTCCCAGGCGTGTACCTAACAAAAAGATCATCCAATAAATGAATCCGCCTTTTATTATTCGAAATTTTTCGAATTATTCGGGAACTTTCGAATAATTCGAATTTACGAATTATTCGATCCGAGTTTCGAATCGAATATTGATATTCGATTCGATACGAATTATTCGTAAGTTCACCCACCACTCCCGTAGTAATGAAGTGAGGGTAACTATAGTGTCGATGTATAAACATTCGGGTATTATTATTTAGTCAGGTGACCGGGATCGGGTACCTAAAGTGTATAACTCTGTTTTTCTAGGAGCTTTATTGTAATTTAAAAATCTAAATAAGGTATAGATCCTTAGTATTGCATATATTTTAAACGCTACTTAATACAAAAATAAAAAAATCTGCGATATCATTTATACCAGTAGATATCAGCTCAAATTAATGAGTAAGGTCGTATTCGAATACTAGGTATTCTGAATCGTATTCAGAACACATTGGACTGGTATTTGGTATTCGAACAGTATTCGAATACATTAATGTGTTTGGTATTCGGCTAAATACTTCTTTGGTCAGTATTCGGGATTTTGTATTTAGAATACCGTTTTTGAGTGACAGTATTGAAACTCAATTTTTAAGTATTCGAATACCCGGAGTATTTGAATACTGACATACCCGGTATTCAAATACAAAAATGTAAATAGAAGTATTTGCATACCGTAAGTAAGTATGTGAATACCGAGATTGTCAGTATTCGAATACCGAAATGTGAATAGCAGTATTGGAATACCTTGATTCAAAGTATGTCGTTAGGTCACGACGCCGACGTACACGTAAAAATATTAGGCGAGGACCTTTTGGTTTTTTTTTCTCTTCAACAATTTAAGGACGGAGATGAGAACAAAGACAGATGTAATTAAGGACAAAGATGAAATTTTTTTCAAGAAAAGGACTTTTTTCTTGCTCTTCAAAATTTTAAGGACTGAGAACAAGGATGCAATTTTTTTTCAAGGGTTGTTCTTTTGTATTCATTATTACCCAATTCTGGTATTTATGAATACCGAGTATTTGAATACTTTTTTTCTAGGTATTCGAATATTCAGTATCTGAGTACTTTTCTTACTAAGTATTCGTATTCGTAGTCCAACACCGATTTTCAGTATTCGTATTGGATAACTTTTAAATTTATATTGACGGCGTGTTTAACCTTCCAACTTACTGTACTAACCAGAACCATCATTGGCGTTTTCTTAAATCAGTAACAGTCGGTCATAAATTTTAAATATGCAACTAAACTCTGTCCAAGTTTTATTGCCTTTCAATAAATTGCTGTATAGAAAACGCGATATTACGCGTTGATGATGGTTTAAAATTTTGTATATAAATGTAACTTGGACAGAGTATAACTTAACTTTTAATTTTGCTATTGATAATAATACTTTTTTTTGTTTAATAATTAAAAAGAAAGATTAAATATTTATTTTTCTAAAACACTTCTTAAAAATATATTGTTCCTTACACTTGTGCAAAGTGTTTTTCTTGCACTTTAAGCTTATACGTACTTTACTTCACGTGCTAAAAACTATTACGCACTTGTTGAGAAAAAAAGTGTTATGGTAATTGGTAGATAAAAATTTCACAGTAAGATTAATTGGTTTTAAATGATTTCTTAATGACGCTAGGCCAAACAAATTAACTGTGCTAATCTGATCGGATTAGCTGCTATTTTTCCGTTTGCTTTTTGAGCTTAAATTTTCTATTTATTAACGTAAAATATTATTCCTAAATTATTATTGGTTTTGTAGCATTAAAATTTGAAGAAATTTTTTTATAAAAGTTGTAAACTGTTTTTAATCATTTCGTGTCGTCAGCATACAACAGTCAATTACAAACCAGCAACAATAAAGCGAGCACAATTAATCATCTTATTTTAAATGTTTACATGCCGGCATTCTTTGTCTCATCTCTAACCGATACTATTCCACACGCGTTAGACCGTCTTTTTCCACAGAATGAAATGAATAAAAAGAAGCAAATGCTTATACCTATAAAATTTGAACCAAATGCTTTTGCTTATAAGTGTAAACAAATGCTTATAATATGGGAAAATATAGCAAAAACATTTGCTTATACTTAGAAGCATAAGCATTTACTTCAAATTTTATAAGTATACAGGGTGGGCCAAATTAAACTTGCACACTTTTTAACTAATAATAACTTTTTATCTGTTGCGTCTATCTTTTTATTTTAAAAGAGCTAATAGGTTGATATGTTTTCTCTAGGTTTGTCAATTTTGGTTAAATAGATTTAGACAGGACGGGACTTTTTTCCAAAATACTGTATTTATCCTCGTTGCAAAAGAAATCTGATTTAGCTACAATTAAGCTAATACGTTTTTCTTGTGGACAAACTATGGGAAATGATTTAGTAAAAGCGAATTTTTTAACAATTTGAGAATTTAGAAATTATTATTATTTTTGATAAATAATGCTTCCTATAAAACTTTTGTGTGTGTTTAAAAATTTAAAATTAAAGGTTACCATGGTTACTGAGTTGGATGCTCACCAAACTTAACAGTAAATTAATTAAAAAAAACGTATTTGCCCAATTGTAGATAACTTTTTTTTGTAACGAAGTTTAATGCATTATTTTGGAAAAAGTCCCGTAAGTCCAGTCCTGTTTAAATCTTTTTGACCAAAATTGGCACACCCAGAAAAAACATCTTTACCTATTAGCCCCTCAAAAATGAAACAGATGGGCGCAACAGATAAAAAGGTAATATAAGTTAAAAAGGGTGCAAGTTTAATTTGGCCCACACTGTAAGCTTTTGCTTCTTTTTATTCATATGGCCCATTGCCCGCTTAATTTTTTATTTTTTTTTAACTTAACGTGTATATTCAATGTATCCAAACAATTTTTTCTTTAAATTAGCTAACACAGTCGCACTTTTGTCTGAACTGATCAAACAAATTAAATAGAAGCTACACCCAAACGACTTCAAATTTGTTCCTCCATGATTTCTTTTCCGAACACAAGCTTGTCCTTTTATTGCATTACGTGCCGAGTCAAGAGCAATATTAAAATAAAAATTTTAAATTCGGGCTCTCTTTAAATTTCTAAAGTTGTTAACACAAACATTATACAGGGTGTCCCGTAATTAATTGGACATAGGTTAATGTAGGATACCTGACATGAAAATAAAGCGTTTGAGCCCAATATCGCTTAGCAAAATGTTATTGGTTTTCGTTCTACAGGGTGTTAAAACTATTTTTTACCAAACATTTAGAGAAATATCTCGGAATCCACACTGGACAGATTAAAATTTGGTGTAATCTTACTATTTGGGATGACGAACATGAATATGATATCTATTTTGCCATTACCACTAGATGGCGCCACATACAATAACATTAATTGATTAAAATAGTCATAACTTTTTTGACCTCTCTGTAAAATAATAAAACATCATTTAATTTTAGTCAAAAAGGTATGCTTCTTTGATCTCCAAAAAGTAGACCGTTTTTAAAATAAACGACTTTTTTTAATAAATAACCGTCAGGAATTGTGGCAAAAGATTGTGAAAGGAGTCAATATCATCAGGGCCCAAGAAAAATTATTATTTGGAGTCAGGCAAAATTTAAATAAAAGAATAAGACAATGTGTCCTAGTGGATGGTGAACATTTTAAACATTTATTTTAATCAATAGCCTTTTCTAACTTTGGATTCTGGATTCTGGATTTTGTTATTTGGCTTTGCTACAGAGGCGATTTGCCAGCTCTCCCCTTTCCAGTTTTATTGCTTTTCAGGGCTTTGAAGGTTGAAACTCTGGATAATCGAGCCTGTGCTCCCAGAGATTCCAAAACTTTTTATAAAATGTAGATCAACAACAACGATGAACTTCTGAACATGCATAAATTGTGACTGTCAAACCAGCGGCTGCTACTGTTATCGCGCATAACCGTCACTTTCACTACTGACGTATTTCCGCAAGGCATGCGCACCTCCTCGACCATACGAGGACACCATGTGTACACCAAAACGTAAAAACTTCAGGCTTTAGGAATCGTTACTCACAGCGCTTAGCCCCAGAAGAAAGAAGCCCCAATTTAGCGTGAATCTTTTCTCGATCCCCAAGGGTACTGCTACGCTCGTACGATGCCTTCAATCAGCTACCCGGGAAGTCTATGTAGACCTCTACGTAAACATGAACCGCACTACTCGAAGACCGCGGAAAGAGTCGTTTTCTAACTTTATCGTTAGAGTGTTCGTGCGTAACCTAATAAAAAGTCATTTATTTTGAAAACGATCTACTTTTTTGGAGATTAAAGAAGTATACCTTTTTTGACTAAAACTAAATGCTGTTTTATTATTTCCACTTGCAAATGTGCATACAGGGAGGTCAAAAATGACTATTTTAATCAATCAATGTTATTCTTTGTGGCGCTATCTAGTGGTAATGGCAAAATAGATATCATATTCGTGTTCGTGGTCCAAAACAGTAAAAGTACACCAAATTTCACTTTAATCTGTTAAGTGGATTCCGAGATATTTCACTTAATGTTTGGTAAAAAATTAGTTTTAATACCCTGTAGAACGAAAACCAATAACATTTTGCTAAGCGATATTGAGCTCAAACGCTTTAATTTCATGTCAGGTATCCTACATTAACCTATGTCCAATTAATTTCGGGACACCCTGTAGAATTTCTACTGTATTCTTGACCCTATTATTAAGGGTATGCCGCCGTTGTAAGTCACTCGGGTAAAACAAACAGTGTTTAACATAGAATTAGGTTATACTAATAGAATAAGAAAACTTAGATAAATGGAAAGAGCGTCTTTGCGCTGCAGTTAGACAAAATTAAATTTTGTAAAACCATTTCGGTATTTCGAATAGCCAAAAATTAACCCAACTTTAATGGTGTTTTTCTGTTTTCTTAACAAAGGAGACTAACAAGGAAACCCTCTCAGGTGTCCCTTGCCGATTTTAATAAAGTGCAATATGTTGTAGTATATTATAAAAATAGAAGACAGCCATTTTTTATCGGCAATTAAACACTTTTAAGAGGTGAAATGCGCCCCTAAAATTTATTCGTTTAAAATTGCTTTAAAAACCATTTGGCGGGTGGATTTTAGAGCTGCATTTCACCCTTAAAAGTTTTTATTGGCCGAAAAAAATAACGTGTTTTCTATTTTTTAATGTACTTCAACATATTTAAGTTTCATCAAAATTGACAAGAAACACATGAAAGGCTTTCCTTGTAAGAGTTAGCTTAGTTAAGTCTATATTTGTGCTTTTCATTTGTTAAACTTCTATAAATGTTTTTTTTTTAAATAATGTTCACTTCATCCATATTTTATTTGTTTACATTGTTCAAAAGCACCGCACATTAGTGCAGATGTTTCATGACTTGTCATACAAGTAATGAAATTTTGAATTTTGCGTTTTGTTAGTTTTTTTTTTAAATCAACTTCAGCTTACCTTAAAAATACAGGGTATCACACCGGGAAATGCTGCGATCGATTATTTGAAAAGTACGCTTTGGAAAATTTTAAAAATTTGGTAACATTATAAAGTCACTAACCAGAACTAACCAGAACTATTTACCTTATCCTATTAAGCATCAAAAATAAGGATAAGTTTGAAAAAGGATGTCTATTCCAAAATGTATAATGTTCCAAATATTAACGATTTAATATTATTTATACTAACAATGCTTTTAAGTGCGGCTTAGTTTCGCTTCTAGTCGGCCTTCGTTAATATTTCGAATTCATCCATATACAAACTTACCTTTATTTTTAATGCCTAATAGGATAGGATAATAAAAGATAGGGGTTTCCATTGAAAAAAATTACTTTTAAGATTTTTGTCAAAATAATTTTTAATGAATATTTTTGGCCACTCTGTATTTATTAATTGTAAAAATATTGATACAGTCTACTAAAGAAGTTTTTGTTTACAAGGAACCCAGCCCCAACTCATATTAAAGGCTTTTGTTTAGAAGAAATTAATGGTTATGTAATGACTTGCTAACGTCATTTTTGACATTATGTTTTATGTCACTCACTGACTTTATAATGTTACCAAATTTTCAAAATTTTCTAAAACGTACTTTTTGAGAAATGGATCGCGGTAGTTCCCGGTGGGACACCCTGTATAGGGGTTCAGACTCTGTACTACTGTTATTATAAGTTTTCATTATTATAATTATATTTATTTTTAATATAAAATTTGTTTAAATAGCTTTTATTACTATCTTAATTTTTTTAATTTAAATTTTATACATATGTATCATTAATATACAGAAGAGCAAATATTTAAATTTTTCTGAAGCCGACTTCCTGGTGTATTCAAGAAAAACAATAGCTTGCACAATAAATTCAGATTATAATCAGTTTTTAAATCCCCTAATCCCCCAATTACCCTGTATTTAGGGTTATTATTTTAACAAACGCTGCGATGTCTTCTCCAATAAAGTTAATAATAATTTGGTTCTCGAAGTCTCCTTAATTTCCTTAGCTTGTAAGTTGATTTTAAGTTCCCCAAATTTTCGCCGTATTTTAAACTAAGTACGACATTATTAGGAGATAATTCTATAAAGTTAGCTATTTAAACAGAACGTTACCTGAAGTATGTAATTACCGTAAATTTTAATGTTATATTAGTTAATTAAATGATGTCCGTTTGCTTTATAGTAAAACACTTTACAAAATAATGTTATTTTATGCTTACAGGATTTTTTTAAAAGCAGTGATTAGCTTTTTGTAATTTTTCTTTAACATTTTGTTTTATTTACCTCATACATAATAATTAAATAAATATATTTCTGCATAATTTTTAGGTATTTATTATTTATGTTTTTTTAATTATATTTTTGCTTAACACTTGACCTATTAGGTAAAATATAGAGGATTTTAGTGTTACTCGAATGCGTCAGAAAATTATATGGAAAAAAACCCCTACATATATGTATATACCCTTTATAGCTGTATCCCGTCAGATTCGAAAAAATAAATCAATCCTCTGAAAAACTTGAGCAAGTCAGATAAAGACAATGTACGTTACTTACATGCAAAACAATATATATTTTAATAATTTGATGCTTTAAATGGGAATGTGATTAAGTTGGGATTTTTTTACAACTTAAGTAGTAAGGGTAAGTCGCCCTTTCCTTACGCCAAGCTTAAGTTATAAGATTATTAAAATATCCATTGTTCTGCATGTACCATCGCGTTCAAAAACTCAGACAAGCTTATTTGGTTTGATCTCCCGGACTTTTATGAATTACCTGATTTTTCTATATTATAATAATAATGAAACTATCAAAAATTAATAGGTACTTAGTTGTCAGTATAGGTTGTCAGTCAAAAAAATATTCAGTTTTGGCATCTGCTGATATTATGCCTCGTCTAAACCAGCAACAAAAAGTAATACTACATACAAGAGTTATTGAAGGAGTTGCAATAAGGAATATAGCCAATGAGATTGGCGTAGACAAGAACACCGTTCTACTTGCAAAGAAAAAAATCAATAATTTTGGCGATATGAGAAGAAACCCAGGCTCAGGCCGGAAAAAAGCTCAAATGCGGAGCAAGATGCCGGTTTAATACAATATTTACAGGCCAATCCATTTCACACCGCTCTCAAGCCAAAGAAGTCGCTAACTTTCCGGCATCCATTCAAACCGCTAGAAGGAGAATTCGGAATTCCCAAATTATAAGGAATAGGTCCGCAGCAAATAAAATTTTTTTGACTGGAAGAAAATAAAATTAGACGAATGCGGTTTGCCAGGGAGTTTCTAAATGCAGATAATCTGTGGCCAAAAGTTATTTTTTCTGATGAGAAAACTTTCCAGTCGTGTCATAATGGAAAAATTAGAGTATATAGACCCACTGGAACGAGATATAATAGTCAATATACTAGAAAGGTTGCAAGAAGCGGTAGGTTTTCGGTTAATGTTTGGGCATGGATTAGTGCCAGAGGACCAGGGGTTTTAAGAGTTATTCCAGGACGTTTTACTGCGCCCGTTTATAGGGATATATTAGAGCAAGTTATGCTACCATCGGTGGAAGCTGTATATGGGGATGATTTTACTTTTCAGCATGACAACTCGCCAGTCCATCAGGCCCGAATTATTAATGCATTCCTTGACGAAAATAATATTAATGTGCTGCCGTTCCCTCCAAAGAGCCCTGATCTCAACCCGATCGAAAATGTGTGGGGGCTTATGTTAAAAATAATTCACCAACATGATTTTCGACCAAGAAATCAAGAAGAGCTCCAGCAAAAAATTATGCAAGCTTGGGATCATATTGATAACCAGCTTACACAAAATCTAGTGTTTAGTATGCCCCGACGTTTGCGGAGTGTATTAGAAAATAATGGCTCTATTACAAAATATTAATATAGTTTCTATTTTTAAGAGTATAACCTGTTGTTGTTTAAATAATGTAATAATTATTTGATTTATTTAATTTAAATAAAAAACCTTATTTAATTTTTTGCGTTTGTGTATTTTTTGAAAGCGATGGATCGCGTTTAAAAAAAACACACACAAGCTTGTTTTGCTTGATTTCCTACACTTGTATAATTAAGTAATTTAATTCTGTATTAAATAAACCTAGCTGGTATAAATTACCTGAATTGTCTATATCCCAATAATAAAACTATCCAAACTTAACAGGTATTACGTTGTCAGTCAAAAAAAAATTATAATAGTCAGGGAGCTAGTAGCATATAATATTTTGAGTGTCTGAGTTTTTTTGAACGCGATGGTACCTGACTTACCTTGTCATAATCTGATAAGCTCGAGTTTTTCTGAAAATCGTTTTTTTATAATTTAACGGAATGTCCTCAACGCACGCCCCCTTTATAAAGAGTACAATATATGGAGATATTAGAGGAAACAGGGTTTCTTCCCATATACTTTTCTAACGAGCTCAAGTAACGCTTAAAATCCCCTCTTGGCCAGATCATTTTTGAATCCTTCTAATTAAAAATAACATTACTTTAAAATATTATTTAGTTTCCTAACAGAATATTTATTTGGTAACCATTTTTAAATGAAGTAATGACTAAATACATACTTTTTCAAGTAAGTTTATTGGTTTTTAAGCAAGAATCAATGCTTTATACTTGCAAAAAGGGTCAAAATGCAAAAGGGCAAATAATTCCTATAAAAAAGAAAAAGCAATTAAACTTAGTTTTGTTTATCCACAAGAATGGCGCCCATATTTCCCTTTAAAAGAAAAGTAAATTTTTGTATACTACGTTAAATTTGAAATAAATTGTAATTTTTATATTAAAGGTAGTACATTTTGTCGTTTAACAGTCCCAGAGAACCAAATATCTTTTTAATTTAAAAAATATAATTATGTAAAGTTTAGGTTTTCATAACTTCTGACTATAAAAGTTAATTTAAAGTTTTCGAAATTTTCGGTATATTTCTAACTAGAACAATATCAAGACCCAATTCTGTCAAGTTATTTTCGTTAATAAAACAGAACGTTACCTAGAAATGTAAGTTATGAACTTACATGTAAATTTAAAGTAAGTTAAATAGTGAAACTATAATTGTCTTTGGTTGAATAAAATATTTTCATTTGCTTTAAACTGAGAGGATGCATACAAAATTAGTTCATATTTTAAGCTGAGAAATTTTTTTTAAAAAGGTAATTTTTTAAAATCTAATATAACTATGGCAATATTAAAACCAAGAAAATATTAGTCCTTACTGATATTTGTTAAAGTTGTTGTAAACAGGGGTTTTTATTAGGGAAAAATTTGGTTTGAAATTTAATTTTTGTTTTACAAACCGCTTTGGTATTAATATTAGCGATTAAAATCAAGAAAATTGGCAACGTTGCAATTTAGCCCTCTCTAATCTCCTTTGAACCCTTTCGGGGCACTTTGAAATTTCTTAGTCATATTTTTCTTGCTGCGGCTCTATTATGCAATCACACTACACAGCGTCGAATGCGTGATCAACATATTCTCAAACGCGACACTTTACTCCTGGGCCAATAATGTAATGGACTTTATGATAAGAACACTTTTTCAACCTTTTTAGGGGGTTTCTTTTGATGAAGTCTACCACCAAAACATTCATACCGCCATATATGGGAAGCGGCGCTTAAAACAGCCTGTCAATGTTAAATGTTACAGGTGCCGGACTGGGCGAACGCGATAAACTTTTTTTTTTGGGTTATAGTCACGAAACCCGCCTGGTCCGATATACGAAACATGTGTTTGAGTCTTATGGTTTCATGACTGTAAACCATATCATTTTTGGCACAATGGTAAAAATTACATGTAAACACATTGTGGTAAACTTGTTCGACAAAAAAGGACGCGTTTGCCCGGTCCGACACCCGAAACTTTTGACATTGACAGGCTGGATTAAAGCGCCGCTTCCATATTATATGGCGGTATGAATATTTTGGTGATAGACTCTGTCAAAAAAAACCCTAGAAAGGTTTTAAAAGTGTTATTATCATGAAGTTAATTTTATTACTCGCCCAGGCACTATAGTATTCAAGATTTGTGAATCGCCGTACTGTTGTTGCAGTTTATATTGTGTTTTTTTATATTTTTTACGTAAGACGTAAGTATTAGATGAATGCAAAAAAAATAAACAAGTTAGTAGATAAAACTTTTGCAATAAAAAAAATGTACAAAGTCGGTTTTGTTGTGTCTGGAGTTCAAGTATAAATAACCAAAATCTTACGATGCGTGGCTTTATATAAAATTACTCGGGACGTTAACTGTTAACCATTCTTTGTTTTATTAAGGTTGTTAGAAAATGATGTACAACTTAAATTAGGGTAATTTTGTAAATATTTTTCGCCATTTTAAATAAATATACCCATTTTTGTGTTTCAAATTTGTGTTTCCTAATCTGAATCGCAAAAAGCTTACTTTTTAAAAGTTTTTGTAAAGCATTTGTCAAAAATACTTATTAAAACCCTGTTAACGTACGCTAGTGAGCATTTACAATTTGACAGCCTTCAAACCTGATCTCGATAAATTATGCAACATTTTTTTTTTATTTTTGTAAATCAGGTTGGTTTTTAATTTAATAAAATTATTATTTAAATATAAATAATTAATTTTTAAAATATAAGTAATAACCTTTTCGATGCTATAAAATAAAAAAAGAATCAACAAATTAATAAAAATCTTTTAAACAAAACGGTAACAGTTAAAATACAAGGTGTCTTAAAAAGAAAATTTTAATTGTCAAGTAGTTTTTTAAATTAAACACCCTGTATATTTTAACCAATTTCGACTTTATTAAATTCTACATTAAAAATAAACATACTATATGTCAATTATGTTGATATACTCATTAACGATTAGAAGTGAAGCAAAAAAATTACATTTTGAATTATTTTTTTAATTTTATGGCTGTCAGAGTGAAAAATAATATAAAAATATGTTATTAATTACCCCTAGTGTAAAAACTACTAATATGTTAGTTGGATATTTAGTTTATTTTAGATACATATTTACTTATTTAACCTAAAACCGACCACAATTAATGTATTACTGTTTTTTAAGTGCAATTTAGTAAATATGTGTATAAATTAAACTAATTTGTTGACATAACTAATGATAGTTCGTAAAAGACAAAGTAATTAATTACATGATATTATATTAATTGCCACTGTGACAGTGACAAAATTATTTACAAATCATTAAAACCAAAATATTGTTTACTTTTTTGACTTTAAATCGTTAGTGAGTACATCAGCATACTGCTGTATCCTAAAAACTAGGAATAATTGACGTATAAAAAGTTATATATTTTTTATGGAGAATTTAATACAGAGTAAAAATTAGATAAAATATACAGAATGTTTTATTTAAAAGACGTACTTAATAATTCAAAAATATGTTTTAAAGACACCTTATTTATTAATAACATAGTACTATTTGTCAAGTTTTTTTGTATTTTATACAGGACCAAGGTTATTTCGTGTATAAATAGAGTTGGTACACCCTGTATTTTAAAAATAATTTTTAAATCAACTTAAGATATTGTTTAAGATTTTTTATAAAATCATAAACAATATCTATTGTTATATCGGCATGTTTTTTAAATACAAAAAACATAACCATGTTTATTATTGAGTAATATTTGACATTGTTTATTTAAATTAAACAGGTAATTAAAATGCTAATCATTACTGTTTTATATGTCATAGTCATTGTTATTTATTTATTAACATTTCTAATAAATAATAATTTTAGTTATAGTATCACAAAACAAATTTAAATTATACATAATATATTGTCTCCCTCGTGTCGCACTGAACAGAGCTTTGATCTTCGAAGCCAGAAGTCGCCGGTTCGATTCCCAGCGGGGAGAAATATTTAGGTAGTAGTTATTTAAAAATAACATCCGTGCTGGCACTACCGCGTTGTCTAAGAGGTACTGTGAAATGCAAAATTGCATGTTTCAGTACTTGGACAACGTTGACGAAACAGGGAAAACAATGGGTTAAACATCTAATAACCCGACACCCACGGTACTTTGGTATTTAGGCATAGGCCTTTGTGAAATGCCGAAAAGATAAAAAAATATACACTGTTTTTGTAAATTTACAACGTTAAAGGTAGTGACAAAATTACAAGTACATTTTACAAAAGTTGTGTAAAAATATTTGTAAATTTACATATGAATAATGTGAAATCATTTAGGACGGTGACTAAACTCGAGTAGTCTTTGTTCGCAAAAGCAGTTTCAAAGTCTACCCCATTTGGGTTTAAAAATTGATCATATGGGTTTAGTGTTTGTAAGTTAAATTTAAAGCCTTTTTATAAACAAACATCTGTACTGTTTCAGTCATTTAAATATAATGTTTAAAGAAAGTAACGTAACGGTGAAACATTTCATGACCTATGCGCTGTGGAAAAAATAGTTTTAAATAAATATCGTAAAAACTTTCAGCACTATTGTAACGCAAAAACTATGGACATACAGGGTGTTTTCTTTTATGGTGGTACACCAAAATAATTTTATTTAAATGTTACATTCTAAACATTTTTAAAAATTTTGTTTTTTTATATAAAGCATAACCCCAATTGGCAATGCTCCTACTTTTGTTGCTGCAAAAATAAAAGTGTCAGAGGTGCTGCTTGACATAAGAATCACTGGTGTCGATATACCTAAACTATTTTTATCTGCATGAACAGATTTAAAAGTTCTGTTTATAACAGGTGTTATCAAAACAAGAACACAGGGATTTTCATTTAGATATAGTAGATTTTTTTTTTAATTTTCAGTCTTTATCTTAATTCTTTTAATGTCCCTTTCCTTAGCCCTTTCTCTGTGTTTATCAGATCTCCACTGTTAATAAAAATAAGTAATCTGTCTTTCAGTTAGGTAAATTTTCACATCTCCTATAAGCATAATAATGTCACTATCACAATCATGAGATATAATTCATAGATTTTGGCTAAAGAAGCTGTCATTCCAGGCTTAAAATAATGGAAAAAAGTTTTTAGTATCTTTATGGCATCTTAATAACGTGCTAATGCATTTTTATGTTTATTGTTGCACACCTTACATCCTGCAGATTTTATTAAAATAAGGTGCTCCATCAATATAAAAACGAACCTAAAACTAAATTTTCGAGCCCCTGAATTTGATTATAATGTTTATAATTTATATGAGTTACTACATTTAAACCTTGTTTTATTAGGTTCGATCGTCTTAAAGTAACTTTAAAAATTTTAACAAATTTAATATCTATACTGGCTAAACAGTTATAGGTATGAGTGTATCCTTGTTTTTTAGGTGCACGTTTATTCTTTTGCCTATCTCACATACATATATATGGTTTGCGAAAACATTGTTCTTACGATCCAATTAGTGTTAGTACTGCAAGAAAAGTCCTTTTTGACATTTTTTTAAATTAGTTGTTCCCTTAGTTAACAAGACAATAAAATAACCCTATAACTAACGGCGCAAAGAACTGAAACAGGATAGCCTTTGTAAAAAAATGTCGCAAAAATATAGTTACAAATGCTATACGAATATGGTCAATTTTTGAAACGAAATGGGGTAGACTTTGTAACAGTTTTTGCAAACAAAGACTACTTGAATTTAGTCACGGTCCTGACTGAACTGGTATAGGTTTTGTAAATTCACTCCATTGACAACGTATTGAAAATATGTAAATTTTCGTCCGATCGAAAAAAAAACGATTTCCCAAAGTATAAACTTGCTTTTATTGATTTTTAACCCTTAAGTTACCATCTTGCCCCACTGTCTCCTAGTTCTAATGTTTTTGTTAACCGATAAACAGTTTAAAATATTAAATAAATACACGCTAGTAATGATAGCGCTTACATTAACTCTAGTGTTTACTTCCTCAAAACACGAAAAGAACAGTTCAATAGCTTTTTATATGCTGCAATTATGTAATTGAATGAAAACACCTACATTGGTTAAGTTTTCCTGCTTAAAGTAATAAAAGAAGCGTTTTGTTTGACATTTAAACAAATTAGTAATTGCCACGTGAAAGTTGCTTGCGGTGAAAATTTGTTATATTTGACTGATAAAAACAAGCGAAATTATGTTCATTACCAATTTTAAATGTAACAAATTAAACATAATTAATTGTACAATTTTATTGTCTTTTAAAAGAACTCTTTTCTATTGTTTACATGAACTGTTTTAAAGTGAAAATGCATATTTTCGTTCGTTACCGTTTGGGCATTTAATTAGTGCAGTTCTGAACATTATAACTTTGGTGGTAATTAATTAAGTTACATTTTAAAAACATATTTATTTTTATCAGTATTTAAATAGTTACTTGTGTTTTTAAAAAGTAAAAAAAATTTGTACCGGTTTTTGACAAAATGATATTGCGAAGAAAAAAGATGTGTATTCTAAACCGGGGTATACACAGTCATGCAAACCTGAAACGCACTTGCTTGAAAGCAAATGTTAAATGAAACCTTTGATACACACGATTTAAATATACCTGTCAGTTCTGCTTCAGTTTTGGCAGCGAAAAGATTTTTTAAATTTTTGTTAATGTATTCATTACTTTTAACTTTCCAAAAGCATGTGGTACATATCTATAAAATCACGCAATACGTTTTCCTGGCGCCAAAGAGCCATTTTGTTAACTCAAAACCAACAATATAATCCCGTAAACGACGCGCGCCACGTAAAATCAAACTCGGACATCGAGTCGCATGCCAAGCCCGATGTGGCAAATTTTTAATACACACGGTCAAATTTGCGCGCGAGCTTTGGCTTTTGACAGATGTGACAGTTTTGCATGACCGTGTATACCCCGGTTAAAACGTCTTAGATAGACACAAAGACATATAAATTAAGTTTATACTTGAAAACGGTTGGAGATAAACAACATCCAAAACGTCGTGTATCAGTTAAAAATAATAGACAATGGACGTTAAAGAAAGTGGTATAATTGACATGTTAATAATTACACTAAAACACAAATAACATTTAAATATAATTATACAGGGTGTTTCTAAAAGGTCTACTACCACAAATTCCTGAAGCTAAAATATGACGATCTATCAATTTATCATAGTCAAAAGCACTACCATCAATTCCCTGCACTAAAATGAAACGATCTCATTTGCTATATGCAGGGTGTCAATAAAAAATAAATTTATATTTTAGAACACTGTATCACACAAACGATCACTAAGGTAAATTACATTAAATCATTTTATTTTTAGCCCAAAGAATAGGTGGAAGCATTTTTAGGACTTTTTAAAGAGTGTGGGTGCCTTATATAAAGCGTGAAAATTTTTTGTCTGAAATAAAACGTCTAAAATATCCTAAAACGGTTGCTCGTAGCCAGTTGCGCATTTACCAAAAGGCTAAGTAGGCTGAAGCCTATGGCGGCATTTTTAGGGGGCGGTAGACGTTCTTTAGGGGCGGCAGATTATGTCTTATGAATAATTTTGTTGGATTTCGAATTAAATTTTGTACCCAGAATTGAAAGAAATGGAAGTGAGGACCTTTTTTTTGCTCTTCAAAAATATTTCTGAAGGAAAAAAGAAAGAAGAAAGGGGCAGCAAAAATAAAATAGCCTACGGGCGGCAAATATGTAAATGCGCCTCTGCTCGTAGCAATATTTACTAGATATGCCTTTTTTAAGGTTATGAAAATTTAAACATAAACAATGCACTGGAGGTGGCTCCGTCTAGATTTTACAACAAAAAACGTTAGCACATTTTTTCTTACCTCGGATAACCTCGTTAGGCGAGATATTGTTGTTAATTTCCATATTAAAGAAAGAATTTAAAAATAACTAAAATACAATGGAAAATTTGACATCCTGTATCCCGCAGACAATAAACTTCTTGACTAAGGTAAATTGTGTTATATCGATTTATTTTGCCCCAAGGAGTTTTAGGTAGCATTTTGTACAGACCTTTTAGAGATACCCTTTATATTACACAGCTCCAACAAAAAAATGAAAGTTTATACACAAGAGTCAGGCATATGTATTCCCATATATTTTTCGACGCTGAATTCCGAACTCAGAAATAGTCTTACACGTCTGGAATTGGCCCCACGGCCCGAAAATGGCCTCTTCAGGCCCCGAAACAGGGTTTTCGGGATAAGGCGGAGTCGAGGATGCAGTCTATAGCAAAGCTAGATTTTTGCTTGACAAGTCTACGGCTAACTGAAATTTTCTGTCTGGGACCAAGAAATGGGCCCTTAGGGGCGGAAAATCGTGTTTCAGAAGTAGCAATCAAAACAGTGGTATTTTTATGTACACTAGAATTCTGGACCTTACACTATGAGCGAAAAGTTTTTGGCCTGTTGAAATTCTCAGTTTGGGACCGAAAAATGACTCCTAGGGACTAAAAAATCGTGTTTTAGACGTAGCAATCAC
This sequence comes from Listronotus bonariensis, assembly GCA_014170235.1. NCBI lineage: Eukaryota > Metazoa > Arthropoda > Insecta > Coleoptera > Curculionidae > Listronotus > Listronotus bonariensis. Next base: position 50,299 of record JACEGR010001314.1, read on the forward strand.
AACAGTGGGATTTTTGTGTAATTTAAAAATTATGTAGCTTAAATTGTGCTTGGCAGGTTTATGTCTAAGTGCCCCTAAGAGGTCATTTAACCGGTCTATAACTAAAAATGTCCACGGGCCACAAGCTATTCGCGCATAGTTTAAGGTTCAGAATTTAGAAGTACACGAAAATATCACTGCTGTGATTACTACGTCTGAAACACGATTTTCCGGCCTCTAAGGTCATTTTTCCGGTCCCGAACAGAAAAATTTCAATTAGCCGTAGACCTGTCGAGCACCAATCCGGTTTTGGCTTCAGAATGCACCCTTAACTCCGCCTTAACCCGAAAACCGTATTTCAGGGCCTATTGAGGCCATTTTTGGCCCGTGGATGGGACCAATTTCAGACGTATAAATGGAAATACATATGTCTGACTTTTGTGTATGAACTTTTTTTGTGGGGCTGTGTTATATCACAAGATCCCTAAATTTGACGTATTAAACTATTTTATATAATATGTTGAGCATTATTGTGCTTGGAAATTAGTTAAATGAATAGAAGTTTCTTGACAATCAGTATGGATGTTTTTCGCGGTTAAACAGCACTAGTAATTAAATCACTTATCTATTTGGTGCGGATCTCCATAATACAAAACTTCTAATTGCCTGTTACAATAGTTTTAAGCAGACAACCAAAATTTTGTAGTTCCACACAAATAAAATATACAAATTCGTTTAAAGAAAAGAAACTGTATTTTGCAAAAATACATTTTATAAAATACTTAGTTAAGAAGTGAATATCCTAATTAAACAGAACAGTTACAAATATGATCAAACTGTTGTTTTCGTGTTTAAAGGAAGTATAATGAAAATTTATATTTGCAGTTATGTTTTGAGAAACATATTATTACATGCATGCATCTGTTTCGTTTCTAAATTTTTACAGTTAGTTTTTTCTTGTTTTTGTTAGAATTAAAATAATTGCTTTAATAAAGTTGCAGTAATGGCTAACTGCAGTAGTAAACCGAACTAATTTAACGTAAAAGTATACACGGTGTCGTATAGTTTATGGTTTACGGAAAAACCACAAATTCCTTATCCATTCTATTCTTTATAATAATAAAAATAAATAAATAAAAAATACATAAAAGAAAAAAAAATCGGTTATTAACTCTTTTTAGCTATTTAGTTTTATTACATTATTAAAGTTGGTTAATTTTTTTATTGTATATTTTTTTCTTTTTAGTTTATTAATATTATTAATATTTATTAAGTGACGCACACTAAAACCACTAGGAAAATGTACTTTCACGTTATTTGTTCTTGAAGAGCACCAATGCTGCCTTTAGTAGGTATATTGTAACGTAGAATTTTAGAATACACAAGGCTATTTTTAACGTCACGAACTATCTTCTTGGGACCATGAGACCTTTGGACAATAACTATCTATTTCTTTTACTATAAGACTACGGGACCTATTTGACTAACTAAATTTAGTACGGGCATACCCCCACTAGGGGTAGCCCGTACGGGGGCTTAACTAAAACTTTAACTTTTTATTTGACTTCACTTCTACAATCTACTTCTTATCTAATATGTTTTCTAATTTCTTTCTCTTAACTTCTCCCCTGCATTCTTGGGTAACTCTGTTTATATACCAAAATGAACTCGGTTTTTGGTGACTTAGCATGTTACGACCTTGCCCGTTCGACCAAGAAATTTACTTTGCCGGTTCGAGGTCTAAGCTTTGACATTATTTCAAATGGTTATATGTTTTACTTTAGGATGTGTTTTTTATTATCGAAATAATTAAATAAATATTAAAATTATTAAAACATACATACCCCCTATTCAGGGTGTTCAGAATATGATCTAAGTACTTAAGCATATGCAACCCTAAATACTGACAAGCCCTATTAATACTTTTACTACGTTTAAAATATTGTCATAAAACATGGTGTCCAGGAGTTCATAGACATAAAAAGCTTGGACGTAATTTAAATTTCAATGTGTTAACTAACAATAAACTACTTTAAATATCTCTAATACCTCGCAAAATTTTTGTATTCTGTACAGAGCAAGCCATCGTTAAGATGTGTTAACCAATTTTAATATCTTTTTACTTTTTAATGTAAATAAAAAAACCTACTATGTAGACTAAAAAGTAAAGAATAGTTATTTTAAAACAATTAAATAAGGTGGTACTTTTGTTTGTGATTTAGAATTTTGACAGCATGAGTCTTGTAAAATAAAGACCCATTATGCGTGGGTTACAAATTATATTTTTTTACGGGTGTATTCATTTTATTTTTTAAATTTATTATTTTAATTCATTATTACTATTAATTTTCTATATTATCTATTTAATTTATCCGCAGATTGTCTAATTTAAAAATATAATTACACATAAAGGGGTAAATAAAGTTTGTTTACTTTATCATTTTTTGTTTACTAGGCGGCATCGCTTTTAGAATTAATTAAATCTGGTTCTAACTATACTTTATCTTTGTGATAACATTCAAAAAACAACATTTTCTTTAACGGTCGTAAAAAAGAGTTATAATTTCAATGTTTATGATTTCCTCTTAGCTTCTTTAAGTGTTTGTTTTATAAATAAAATGTAAATGCTTGGTAAATATTCTCGTCAACACCCGTCTGAATTATGTAACAGTCGTGTAAACCATAAAAGCTACTTTAAATTCTGCATTTTACAAATAATGATTAACCGATTAATAGAATTGCTTGGACAATCAATATTGCATATTTATAAATGTGGAATAAGTCTACATAATAATATATTATGGAATAAAGTGTGCAAAACTGGTATGAGTAGTAGTAGTAGTAAAGTAAGTAGTATTTTAGAAGAGTGTATTTAAAAAAAATAATACAAATATGTAGATATTAGGTATAGAAAAAATAAAAATTGTTAATAATAGTATTTTTTTCACGACCGTTAAAAAAAGTTGTTTTTTTATCGTTAACATGAAGGTAAAGTAGTCCATTCTGGTACAATACAAAAAGGAAAAAAAGTAACTTTTTTTAACACTTTTAAGCTTTTTTACACACTTTGAATTAGTGTTTTGTCTCAATGCCTACTACTATTATGTAAAAAGTGCATAAAGTAATACTTTTTTACGAATGGGAAGAATTCCTTGAGTAAAAAAAGACACTTTATGCATGTGTTACATACTATATTTTTCTACGACCATACAAAAATTTCCCAAATTATCAGTTTATACATGTTATTTATTTAAACTTATTAATTTAAATTTTGCAGCACGGCCATTATACATATTGCAACAAAAAACCATAGCCTCTGTAGTTTTTAAAAGACAATTAGCCTCTTCATAACTATGCCATTGTAATTTAATTTTAGAAAATTTTTGTTCTAACCTTATGTAGAAATAATACTAAAACAGTATAAATTCCTTTTTAATTTCATGGTCATCCAAATTTTTTATTACTTATTCTTTAAAATAATTTCTATTAAATTTATTCGCAAACTATCAAATTTTAAAACTAATAACACATGAACTAAAAGAAATAATGACGAAAACAAAGGTAGCCTGACCGTTTAGTTCAGTTGATGTCGCGTTTACTGTTACATTGCATAAAATAATGTTTCGGTTTATTGTAGTAGGCAATGAAACAAATCACTAATTTAATGTGTGAAAAACAGCTTCGAAGTGAAAAAAGTTACTTTTTTAACACTTAATGTGGTATACTAGAATGGAGTACTTTATTTTCATGTTAACTATTAAACAAACTTATTATATTTTAAAACCATACATATGAAAAAAGTGTAAAACTAAACCATAACGATGCAATTCTTCAATTTTTAACACGCTTTTATTAGCTTGGGTTGTATGTATGTATGTATGTATGTATAGGTGTATGTATGTATGTAACGAAATCTTTAAGCTTAATTTTTACCAACTACCAGCGATTCGATTTCTTTGAAACTTTTCACACGTATCAAGGACCCATGACAATGCAATAATCTGCAAACAGTATCCCGTAATCCTGATTAGGATCGCCAGGATACATAAATTTTTTATAGATTTTCTGTAGGAGAGTAACAGAGAAAGAACTAGTGCGCGATATGCGCATGCGTGCAGTTTCGGACGTACTCTCATCATAAGGCTGACAGAAACTTGTTCGGAGTAGTTGCGTTCTGAAACCCCATGCAACAGTGAAGCTTTAAATGAAATGATTAGATTACGAAATAGTTCGTGAAACATTTCAATATCACATGTCCGCAGAAAACTAATTGATATATCAAACTAAAAAATGAAAAATAAATAATAGTTTAAAAAACTAAAAACACGCTTTTATATGCAACCGAACTAAAAATTAGAAAATAATTTTTCATTACAAAGAGGTGTATAATTATGATTCATTGTTTGACCTTTTATTACTGTAATACAAACTCTTTGTTATGAAAATTTTTTTCTAATTTTTAGGTCGGTTGCATATAAAAGCGTGTTTTTTTAGTTTTTTTAAATATTATTTATCAAGTTAAACTTTCTTGTTAGTTAGAAATCGTGCCAGACAGTTAAAAGCAACAATAAAAGACATAAAGAAACTAAATTATTTTCATTTAAAGTCTACTTTAATGAAACTTTAAAGAGAAAGACGAAGCAAAAATATATTAGATTTTTCTGGCTGTAGACTTGGGACAAAAGTAAAAAATATTTATTTTATTTATATATAGAGTGAGGATATTAAAATTGTTCCCCAGAAGGTTATTTTATTTTCTAAATGGGACAAGATATGACGATCGGGTAAAATATGGGTAAATAAGAAACTTTTTTATGAAAAGGGTGGTCATGTGGTATCTCGTTTTAAAAGCCCTTTAATTCTTTACTAAACGCCAATTCGTTTTTGAAAATCGGCCCAAACGTTCCTGACTTAGAACCGTTTTAAATTTGGGTTAAATACCGTACAAACAGTGCGGTTTAAGAGGAATTGGCTTGTAAGTCTAAAATGGCAGGGACGATTTTCAATAAACAAAGTGGAGGTAAGTAGGGAATCCAAGGGCCTTTAAAACGAGGTGCTACATAATCCCCATTTCTATTTGAAAAAAAAGTTGCTAGTGCCCCCTTGACACTAGACCACGTGACTAAAACTATTTTAATGCTAAAAAGTAGCGTAACTGACACTATTTTACACAAATTTTACTCGCCCTTGATATCTTGATCCATTCAAAAGTTAAGGGAAAGAGAACCTGTAAAAACCGCAACGTATGTACAATTTTTAAAGTACCGCCATTTTGTAGTAGGTGAAGATATAGTTGCCTTTCATCCAAGGGTTATAAAGTACGCGTGTGATGTGCCACACTACCCCTTTTTCAATATTTTTTTCTAAATTGGCACCCAGCCGCGATCTTGAAATTTTTATCTGTCAATTTCAATTTAAAATATAGTATTTATGCAACAATTTCATATCTTAAAGTTTTTTTTAATTCATTCGATCACAAAATAAAAAAAAAGAAAGAAATGCACCATATACTAGACCTGGAATGGTTAATCAATATCACGTGAAACAATACGAAACACAAAAAAAAACGTGTAAAGTAGGTAGCTATAAATATTATTTTTTGGATAATTACCAAGTTAAAATTATTATTATTATTAAATGACTTGTCTATGACCTCATCAAACATTTTTGGTTCCCTGGTCTAGACAAATTAAAAAAGCACCATTAAAAGGTTAGGTTAAGCTAATAATGTTGTCTTATTTTTTTCAGATGCACAAAACAGCACCTGATAGTGAGTCATGAAAATCAGCGACTAAAAACAAAAACAATTATAAAGGAAACAGTAATTAAATAATAAGAGATGCCAAGCTGAATGCCTTGACTCTGTCTACGATAATGTCACCTTGCAGACTTCTTGACATGAAAAAGGAATTGCATCAATAAAACGTCTTATTGACTCCTTAACACCATACATTGCAAACCAATTGCTCTTTACAAATTTAGAACGCGTTGAATCGTTCTGATTATGGACTTAAGTGTACGTGTCTGTCGCAATAACCATGGATTAATTTACTTGGCCTAATAATTTTAAATTTTAGTTGTTTGTGATATTTAATCGGGATGTGTTAGTTTCCGCTCGGTTTCTGTTATTTTGAGAAAAGTGATAAAAAAATAAATCGACATGTTGGCCGCTAATGTCTTGTGTTTAAAGAAAAAGAAAAAGCGAACTTACTGTCTGTCTAGTGTGTCCGGTAATAAGGGATATGAAGCCGGAACATCAAAAAATGAAAGGTAATTATTATTAGGTTATATTTTTAATTAGGGTTTCATGTTGATGCCTATGCTTTTAAAGACATACCATATAACATTTTTTGCCGGCCATGTACATTTAATTTACTGGCATTGCCAGCACTCTTTAATGGCAAGGCATTGGCAAAAAGGTATCAAAAAGACACGAAAGTGGGCAATTGGCCGTTATTGGGCCACGTGTTGCAGATAATGTGATGGCATCCATCATTAATAAGTTATGATGAAAAAATGCGTTTAGGATAATGGCATTTATTATTAAATAAGTATTGCAAGTTTTATAAGTTGAATGTCCCAAAAGTTAACTAATATATTTCGAATTTTGTAATCGAAAAAATTAGAAAGAAAGGCAGGAAAACTTTTATCATTAAAAAAGTTACATAATATAAATTTTTATAGAGTAACAATAAACCATAAAAAATTAAAGGTATGCAATAAAATTAAAGAATTGATGGTAAATCAAAGAAAACACTTTAAAATAGTAAGTATTCATCGGACACTTAACTCAATTTTCAGATCCAAAACATAGGGAGAAATATCTTAAAAGAGTCAAATGTCAAAAAAACTATTAAAAATATATAATATTTTTTTATTAACACGTCTTTAAAACTTTTAATAAGGCAACTTCCTAATTTAATTAAAAAAAATTAAGTAACTACAAACTTAAAAGGTTTTAAACAAAATGTTTACAGCTCCTAACAGTCTACTTGAATAACTCGCCTTCTCGACTAGCCATCACCAATTAATCACACAACACAGACTAATTAGGTAATGAATACACTTAATTATGTCTATTAAAAACTCTTTTCTTTAAAAGAAACTAAAAAGCTAGAAAATCACGTAGAAAACAATTATTGCACAAAGCGGTCAAACAAAAGCAATTTTTCTTCATCTGTCAAAATCGTCAAATCTTGTATTTCGGCTAAGCGGAAAATTTGAATTTGTCACCTTCGGTCGAAATTAACCTAGCTAATTTTACCATCATTTTATTTTTATTTTCTCAAAAATACATAATAAACATTTTATGTAACTTAATTTTTTTGCATGATTTGTAGCAATAAAATGTTATGAAAAGGCCATTTCCTTTAAATTATTTAAAAAGCCATAAAATAATGTTGTTTAGCTGCCATTATAAATAAAACAGATCAAAAAATTGCTCTAATGTTAGTTAAATACCAATGTTAATAATATGGTTTGAAAAGTATAAATATGCGTTGAAGGTTTGCCTTCAAAAATCCAATATGTATTTGCCTGCAACAAAAGGCATGCTTTATTTAATCAGGATTGGTATGCAGCCATTTTTGTATACTTGACGACAATTTGCCTGCATGTAAAATTTATTGGCAATTGAGCGTTTATTTAGGGTTGACTTTTTAATGCGTATTAGATGTTGGCATAATATTGCCACCAATTGCCAATGCTTTACCATCATTAGGTATTCTTATACGGGGCGTCCAGAAACTCTACTGACACACTTTAGGGGTGATTTTGCCTCTTAAAGTTAAAAAACTTTTCCTACGACCACATGAAAAAACAGCAAAAAGCACACTGTTTTCATACATGGGAAATGTCTTATATTACACTAGTGTTGCAAAGTATTTTATAAAGAGTTGTCATCGTTGTCATATTGTTACTAAAAATAAATGTGGCTGTTTATTATTGGAAAATCATTAAAAAAAAAACATGTAATATGGTTTAAGTGAGGACCTTTAAAAATTCTAAAATCATGAAAGTTATCTAAAGCTACAAAGGAGGTGATTTTAGTTAGATATATGTTCAAATATTGTCAAACAGTATAATAAACCGCAGTGAGAAAAAGTATATATCACCTCGGTGTTGAAAAGTTATCAATTGTTCTTTTCTTTTGGTAATTGTTTACAAACTGGACGCATCGCCAATTTTCTTGAAATTTGGTTTACGAGGGATCTTTGGGGCGCTGATCACGAAAATAAATCTTTTTTTTTTCAGTTATGAAGCCCCATTTTTAGATAACCTCAAAACTGCTCGAACTTTCTTAATAATTTCTCGTTCTCACAAATGGTTACACTCTAAAATGCACTGTTATGTGATAAAATAATTATTTATTTATAAAAACATACTTTCTTGTCTATATAACAATTATTTTTAATTAAAACGCCTTTAAATAAAAGTATTTTCATTATTGATGCTTTTAAATGTCACCAAATATTACTATGGATGTTTTACGGTTGATACACCTCGGATGCGCAATTAGCAAACTATCACATTGGGGGTGGTCATAATTAGTTTTGGTTAGTTAAATCTTTTTTAATGCGTTAATAAACCGATTTAAAAACATATGTATATATCTATATATATATATATATATATATATATATATATATATATATATATATATATATATATATATATATATATATATATATATATATATATATATATATATATATATATATATATATATATATATATATATATATATATATATATATATATATATATATATATATATATATATATATATATATATATATATATATATATATATATATATATATATATATATATATATATATATATATATATATATTGGTACTATTAACAAACTTAAATTATGTTTTTATGTAGAATATAAACCGTCATAAAATATAGGGTGTTTCATTTAAAAAATATAACTTTGATACGTCACACTTTTTTGAGACATCCTGTATAGAGTAAAATAATTTTAAACCGTGGCCTTATCCGACTTGTATATGTTTCAGTATTCACTTTTTTAAAAACCCCATGGTTATCCAGCTACAGACCGTGTTGAATATGGTGGGCCACCCTGTATATACAGTGTGTCCCGCTTTTCATGAATACACCCTGATATCTCAGTTATGAATAACGCGATTTTCTTAAAATTTTGGTGGTGATTGTATGTTAGAGAAATGAAGTATTTGGCATACTGAAAACTTTCATTCACCATTGGCGTGCGGTCTTGGTGGCTAAAAAAGACTTGATTTTTTAGGAAAAGGATATTAGGGCTTATTCAAAAATTTTTTTTCTGTCAGATTTAGAATCAGCATCCCCAAAAACCCCTTAATTCATATTTTAAAAATTTCAAGAACTGATTTTAGCAAACAAATAATTTTAAGTAACCTTTTTAATAAGTCCTTTATTTAAAACTGTGATATCAAAATTACTAATTGCATCATTTTAGATTTCTGTATTTTCAACATAACTACCTTCGAAAACAATACACTTTTCAACAATTCTTCTTAAATGTAAATTCACTTTTCTTAAAGTTTGGGGAGTAATTTCCTGGCACGCTTGCCTGATTCTAATGCAAAGTTCCTGTCTATTTCGCGGCCTAGTAGCATACACTTTATTCTTCAAGTATCCCCAGAGAAAAAAGTCACAACGGAGAATTTCTACCTATCCACTTCATAGGAAAGTTTACATTACCAAAAAGTTAGGAATAAATAACCTCTTAAAAAAGTTAATTAAAATAAATATTTTTTTCTGTTAAAATCAGCTCTTGAGATTTTGAAAATATGAATCAAAGGGTTTTTGAGGATGCTGATTCTAAATCTGACAGAAAAAATTTTTTTGAATAAGCCCTAATATCCTTTTCCTAAAAATCAAGTCTTTTTACCCACCAAGACCGCACGCCAATGGTGAATAAAAGTTTTCACTATGCCAAATACTTCATTTCTCTAACATACAATCACCACCAAAATTTGAAGAAAATCGCGTTATTCATAACTGAGATATCAGGGTGTATTCATGAAAAGCGGGACACACTGTATATTTAACCAAATCTAAATATGACAACTCCCAATGTGACAATTTTGGTTTTTCGTAGAAACCTGGTATTTTAAGTGTTTTATCACATAACAGTGCATTTTAGGTGTAACCATTTTTAAGAAAAAGGAATGCAGTGCAGCATGAAAAGTTCGTGCAGTTTTAAGGTTATGTGAAAATGGGGCCTTATAACTAAAATATTAGAAAAGTCCGAAAAAAAAATTGGTTTGTAAATAATTTCCTTTATTTTGTCTGTAAAAACAATTAATTTTTTTATATATATATTGATACTGTAGCACTCGAAAATCAAGACGTTTGGGACATACATTTATAAAAGGTTTTTTCCTATTTTAAATTTAAAAATTACTTCAAAAAATTAGTCGGTAGTTAATTACGTGAGATGTATTTTTAATTTTTTGATCCTCCTCCTCCCCCGATAAAGATTTGTTAAGATTTGCTTCAACTACACCATCCCCTCTCCTCCATTCTCATGAGTAAAATTTCTGTAATTTTGCAACATTAACGGATTTTTAATTAAAAGCCAATTATAACCGCAGATAATACCACAAAATGTTCGCATAAAAATATTGATTATAGACTTTAATTATTTGTAAGACAATTTGCAACTCAATGATTAAATTTTTTTAATAATTATAATAGGCAAGTCAAAAAAGTGACTTAATTGCTATATAAAATAAACTTTTCTATAAAATGGAAATAGGAAAACTTTAGCAGATTTTTCTGTAGTTTTATTAGTTTAGACAAACTGGAACAAAACTACAAAAACCAACCACTGTCTAAAATTATGTTCGGACTTTTCAGCAATTTATCAGATAAAAATGGACGTCTGGTTATTAAAAAGTTTTTAATACCAAAGGCTTAGGTCAAACAACCTGCCTAAATTTAGTAGTACATTTTGGTTCCTTCTAAACATAATTTGTAAAACACCTAATAGAACCAATAATAAGTAGGTATAAAGAAAAAAAATTATTATTACAGCCCTAAAATTACTTTTGGTTTAATTAAAAGTGCCAATAACTTTTTTTTACTTTTCTAGTTTTCTATGTTTAAATTTTTCAATAATAACTCTTTTTAATAATATCGTACACATAGTTGTTTATTTTTACAACGGCGGGCAAAAATTGCCTTCTCTGCTTTAAAAAATTAATTTTGCTTAGTAAGCTGTGGAAATTAAAAAACAGGTTGTTGGTTTAACTGCCAGATATTTCTATACAGTGTGTCCAAAATCAGTGCTGCCAGAACGTGGGTAAAACGTACCCCTTCCCTTGCATCGTGCGCGCATTGCAAACACAATTTAACGACGCTTGGCCAGGAGAATAATTTCCCCTCCATTTGCCAGTCTACATGCTTCACGACCAATCGCGACGCTGTGTGCAATGCGGGCACTATGCTATGGAAGGGGTACGTTTTACCTACGTTCTGGCAGCACTATGTTTGTAAATATTTTTGCAATATCAGTATAACTTTAAAATGCGGCTGAATTTTATAAATACAAAAATATATAAAAGATATAGGATACCCCCTCCGCTAAACTTAAACTTACCAAAAATCTAGGTGTTTCGATATTGGTTAGAGCAGGGCTTCCCAAACTATGCGCCGTCTGTTGATGGGACAAAAAGCGGAGTGAAGGTGTGTATACAGTGCTGCAAACACAATTGAACGACGCTTGGCCAGGAGAATAATTTCCCCTCCATTTGCCAGTCGACATGCTTCGCGACCAATCGCAACGCTGTGTGCAATGCGGGCACTATGCTATGGAAGGGGTACGTTTTACCCACGTTCTGGCAGCACTATGTGTGTAAAAAAATTTGCAATATTAGTATAACTTTAAAATGCGGCTGAATTTTATAAATACAAAAATATATAAAAGATATAGGATACCCCCCTCCGCTAAACCTTAACTTACCAAAAATCTAGGTGTTTCGATATTGGTTAGAGCAGGGCTGCCCAAACTGTGCGCCGCCTGTTGATGGGACAAAAAGCGGAGTGAAGGTGTGTGTACAGTGCTGCAAGAACGTGGCTGAAACGTACTCCTTCCCTTGCATCGTGCGGGCATTGCAAACACAATTTAGCGACGCTTGACCAGGAGAATAATTTTTCCTCTATTTGCCAGTCGACATGCTTCGCGACCAATTGCGACTCTGTGTGCAATGCGGGCACTATGCTATGGAAGGGGTACGTTTTACCCACGTTCTGGCAGCACTGTCCAAAATTGGTAGGAAAATTATTGGGATCTTGGAAACTATAAGAGATGATTAAATGGAGAAAGTTGTTGAAAATTTAATGGTCAATCTAATGCCGTTTTGATGACGGCTCTATCTGGTTTGAGTTTTAAAAAACTGAAAATGTGCATTTGGTGAAAACAACTGTAGTTTTTTAATTTCCAATAATGTTTGAAATATGTAAAAGCAATATTGGGGCAATTTTTTAAGCGCAATGCATTTTAGTTTTCGGATTTTAATTTAGACGTTTTGGTTTTGAGATACCATTATCAACTTTAGTTTTTCTTATGGCGGCTATTTTCTTTTCTTGCAAACTTTTAAAGAACCTTTTTTTCTCTTTAAAAATAATGTATAACACTTTGTAGGTATTTTTGTTTTTTATGTCAAAATCGTCAAAATTATTTTTTTATCCGAGTTGGCCATGACTGCGGAAGCCATTAGCTGTAGAAACAATTGTCATTCAATTTCCATAAGAACATATGTTGGAAAAAGTAATGCAAGTTTATTTCTAACTATTATCAATTTATGTAGGTACCCAAACAAAGATTGATATTTACCTTGTGTGAATCGGCACATTAAAATATTAAATAACAATATTAAGCTGTAAGCTTTCTAGCAGAAATAGGTTTATGTGTTTAAAAACAGTTTTTTTATTTTATTATCCATAACATACAAAACCTAATTCATAGTCTCCGAATTGTCACGAACACAATTATAAAACTAAATTATACTTACATACTAGTTTTTAAAAAGACAATGTTCTCTCCGCTTATGCTAAATAGGTACCAATCTAATTGCATATGGAAATTTAAACAAAGCCAAACAAAATATTAGTTCGAAATAAATAATTTAAATTGTTATACAAACAAACATTTAAAAATATTTTACAGATTTTAAAATAACCTGATTTTTATAATACTTAATTATTATCAAGAAGTTAAACTTTTTAAAATATTGTTTTTGAAGATAACTATGTTAATTATTAAATAAAAAATAAAAAAACCTGCAGTACATTTAAAATAGTAGGTTGGTAATAACTGTAAGGAACATTGTGTTTTCACAGATAATTATGTAAGTACAATTTGATTTTTCAACTGTGTTTGTGCCAATTGAAAGACATAATGAATTTGGTTTTTGTTGGTTCTGTTATGGGTAATAAAGTAAAAAAATAAGTTTTTGAGCACATATACACATTTCTGCCAGAAAGTTTACAGGTTGATATAATTAACTCATATTTTAATGTGCCGATGCACACACGGCAAATATTCATCTTTGTTTGCGTACATTAGTTTATAAAGGTTCGAAATAAACTTGCATTACCTTTCCCAACATAGGTTCTTATTGGAAATTAAATGACAATTGTTTCTACAGCCAATGGCTTCCGCAGTCATGGCCAACTCGGACAAAAAATTATTTTTGACGATTTATGACATAAAAATTAAAAATATTTATAAAGTGTTATACATTACTTAAAAGGGAAAAAACGTTCTTTAAGAATGTACGAAAAACAAAATGGCCGCCATAAGAAAAACGAAAATCGATGATGGTACCTCAAAACAGAAACATCAAAATTAAAATCTGAATACAGTAATACATTGCTCCTAAAAAGTTGCCCCAAAAATGTTTTTACAGATTCCAAAAATTATTTAAAATAAAAAAACTAAAGTACTTTTTCTAAAATGGACATTTTTCAGTTTTTACAAAATAATTCAAAAACCAAACAAGATACAGTCGTCATCAAAACGGCATTGGATTTTTTTATCATTTTGACATCCCACGAAGGCATATGCCCAAATACCAGAGTACCGTGGGTGCCGGGTTATTAGATGTTTAACCCATCGTTCCCCCTGTTCCGTCAACGTTGTCCAAGCACTGAAACATGCAGTTATGCATTTCACAGTACCTTTTAGACAACGCGGTAGTGCCACCACGGTCGTTATTTTTAAATAACTACTACCTAAATATGTCTCCCCCGCTGGGAATCGAACAGTCGACCTCTGGCTTCGAAGATCAAAGCTCTGTCCACTGCGCCACGGAGGAGACGTAATTACCATCTTTCTTTCTTATAGTTTCCAATATCCTAATACATTCCATACCAATTTTGGACACACTATATTATCCTATTAGTCTTAAGATCCGGCTATATAAGTGGACCCATTATCGGTTTTTCTAATATATTTTTTTACTTTAAAATTTATTATTAAATAAATTAACGAGGGTTTGACAAACCATATTCGGGGCTGATATGGAGTAATTAAAAGTTTTATAATTAAAATATTTATCATAAAAACCTACCGTTACAAGTTTTTTAAATTTATATAAATAAAAAATTTATGGTATTTGGTTAATTCTACAACACGGTTGGCTACCTTTTTCTTGGGCAAAATACCTGCCAACCAGGTGTAAACAGGTAACTTTAGGGTATGTATTTACCGTTATTTGTTCTTCTAAAAATAAAACTATATGTGATATATTAAAAAAAAATAGAATATACCAAGGATTGTAAAAATAAAATGGTCATCTGGTTCTTATAATCGATAAGATCCATACTCTGGTGTCTTTAAAGGTAATCCCTCGCAGCCATTTTGAATATGTGTTGTAACAATGACATATCGTTCGAAAGACTTTTAGGAATTTTATTTATGTGAAAAATATAAATGTATGCTTTTAATACCCGTACTTTTTAAACAGTTTCTCCTAAAAACCCTGAAAAATTGGCAGGTAATTATTTTATGTGCTCTTTGTTGTGTGTTATAACCACGTTTAATGCGTGAAAACGAGAAAATCTAACGCGTGAAAAATAATAGAGATTAGTTTAAAAATGCCGGCATGTCGACAAGGTCCCGCTTTGTTAATGCTTACTTGATAAACCTGTATGTGGCTTACAGTTAGTCATAAAATTTTAGGAAAGTTAAGGAATCGAAAATTAATAATTAAGCAGATAAATAATTTATTAAATTATATTTTAATGGTTTAAATTATTCCTTCACCATTTTGCCAAGATTGAAATTTTAAATTTTAAATATTTTATTTTTTGAGTATTTTATGTTGGAAATAGATTTTCATACAAAGCATTTAAATTGTAACAAAATATTTAAAAAGTATTTAATTTTTAAAACACAATTTTTAATATAAATGAACAAAATATGAATTAAAAAATGTTACCTACTTTTTTAAATTTGTATCATATAGAAGGCTTAAAAATAAAGTAGTTTTAATTCAAGAAATAATTATCTAGCCCTGGTTTTTATAATAACATTTAAATACTGTAAAAGGTATATTCTAAGAGGGTATAAGGGAAGTTAACAAATTATCCATAAATTTAGCCAAACAAGGAACTAACCAGAACTAACCAGAACAAATATGTATTACCAAAAGAAGCAATAGAAAATTGAAAAAGTGGCTTTTGGATTTACTTTGAAAATCATACACATCACAAACCCATATTAAACTTTATACCATTAGCATTTTTCAAATTTTAATTTAATCTGGCGTTTATTTTTGGTTAGAATCAAAACTTTGTTATAAGAAATTTGTATTTTCGTGGGACAAAGGGTGGCTATAACTACCTACTTGAAATGTCAAATCATACTGGGTGACACAAGATGTTGTTACTCCCCAAATTTTTAAGAAAGACTAATAAAAAATTAACAGTATTATTAAAGCACAAAATGACATTTTTTTGACATTATTACAACCCTTAAATCACTTCGGGTTTAACCGGAAGTACCATCAATTTTCCCGTTTTAAAGTGCTTATTTTTTTCTTTTTATTTGTATTTTTATAAACATCTCTTTTCAATGAAATATCATACAAGGTATTTCTTTTTAAATGGCGCCCAAAGAATACTTTTAAAGAAAATCAAGTACCACCAATATTTCAGTTTGAATATATATATATATATATATATATATATATATATATATATATATATATATATATATATATATATATATATATATATATATATATATATATATATATATATATATATATATATATATATATATATATATATATATATATATATATATATACATTGGTGATGTAGGCTATTTTCTTAAATAAATCAAATTTTTTAAAATTTATTGGGGAACATTTGAAATATTCCAAACATTTTAAATGAAAACATCCTTATTTTATTTTTTAATGCTACACCAAAATACTAAAATCGTTTTCCAATGGTATATCACAACAAACTGTTTATTTTTAAGATGGCGGTCATAGATCTTCTATTTAGGACATGCGAACAAACAAACTTATAAATAAATTATTTTGTAGTCGTCATCTTGAAAATAAACAATATGTTATGGTATGTCATTTAAAAGAGATTTTAGTCTAGAATTTAAAAAAATAGTACAAAATAGGTGTTTCCATTTAAAATCTTTAGAATATTTCGAATTTTTTCTCATTAATTACATTAAAAACTGAGATTAAAAAATTTAAGTGATTAAAAAAATGTCAAATGTTAAAAATCACCACTCTGTAAAAGTACAAATAGGACATTTTTTTTCCACAGCCTACTTATTAACAAAATATATTCAAAGCAAAAATAATGGCAGTACTCTTTGGGCGCCAGTTTAAAAAGAAACACCCTGTATGATACATTATTAAGAAGGTAATTTAAAAAAAAAAACAAAAATAGAAAAAAATAAGCACTTTAATTTAAAATAAGAAAGGTGATAGTACTTCCGGGAAAACCGAAAGAGCTTTTTACGTTGTAATAATGTTAAAAAATGTCAATTTATGGTATTATAATACTGTAAAATATTAGTCTTTCTTTTAAACTAAAAAAAAAATGGAGGGAAGGGGGGTAACAACATCCTGTGTCACCTGGTATAGTTAATAGATTGTCAGTCTTGTTGACTACTACTGTTAATACAATGTATTAGCAGGTATAAGCTAGAGTTGGATCAATTACTGAAATCCTTTATTCGAAATCGAACCTTAAATACGGTACTCCAAAAAGTTATCGAATACCAAGGATTCAAATACCAGGGTTCAGTAGTCATAAATACTTTTTGAAGGTCCTCGCTCCCACATAAAAAAAAATAGAAAAATTATTCTTTAACATTAATACCACAATCCAATATAATATATATATATAAAATCCGGAATTAAATACTGTATATAAGTTTTGTCATTTTGGAATTCGAATACTTTAAATCCCAGTTTTCGAAAAACTATCATTTAAAAACGGTATTCACAATAAAATAACCCGAATACTAAGCAAAGTATTTACTAGAATACCGAACACCAAACATGCAGATGTATTCGAATTCTATTAGAATATTAGCCCAATGTGTTCTGAATACGATTAGGAATAACGAAAATTCAAATACTACCCAACTTTTCCTGTAGGTACTATGCAATAGGTAGAAGGAAAGGGTTAAAATAACCATATAATTTTGCTTAGTAGTAATTAACAAAATTTGGTACCTAATTTAATATATACACTATATATTAAATTAGGTACCAACCAGTCGACACACATATTTCAAAAAACGTTATTCTACCTAAAAATGTTTGCCTCATCCAAAATAATAAGAGCTATTATAAGAATCACCGTAGCACATACGGGGTACCTAAAAATCGTCAAAATATAATATTAAAAATTAAAAAAATCGAAAATATATTTTTAAACCACCCAATTAAATGATAATTAAAAGTGATTTTTTTTTAAAATTAAATATGTTTTCTAAGGTAAATTGGGGTTTACTTAACACATATAAATTAAAAAAAAATAGTTTTTACAATTAATTTAAAAAATATTTGTTTAAAGAAATCATATTAAAAAAAAGTAACAAAAAAAATCGTAATATTAAGTTTGAATGAGATATTAAAAAGAATTTAAAATTGTTTTGATATTATTTTAACAAATAGTAATTACAATCAAATTCAAAATATATATATATATATATATATATATATATATATATATATATATATATATATATACTGGGTGTTGCTCCGTCGAGCGGGACATAGGGAATCCCATGTAAATTTTGAAGTAGTCAAATATTGGCTCCCCTAATTATTTTAGAAAAAATGCTATTAGGATTTATTGAAGAGCACAGTAAGTTCCACCCAAAATAAAAATTTGAGCATTTTTCAATCAACCAGTAAAGAGTAAACTGCTTAATACTTCTGCAACGTAGTATCTCATTATGCACCCTGTACTCTAGAAATCAACAATAAAAACACCATATCGATTTATCAGTGACAACTTAAATAATTAATTTATAATGTCATTGCCAAAACTGAACAATTTTATACGGGAATTTCAAAAGAATCCTTGCATTTTAATTTTAGTTTACAGCTAATTCCAACACATGCACTCACAGTTACGCAAGACAATAAAACAAATTTTTCTACATTTAGAAATCAATTTATGACGAAAATATTAGGATTTAATCAAATGCTCAAATATTCCTCCATTAACTGCCAGACAATAACCCAAACGATTATAAAACTCATTTCTTACGTTGGCTAGTTGGTACATCGATATTCTGGCACATTCAGCGGAAACAGCATTCCTTAGCTGGACTAAATTTTTATATTTTTATTGGTAGCTTAGTTTTTAAATGTCTCCATAGAAAAAATCGTTTGGCGAAAGATCACGTCGACTTTCTTCACATTTGCAATTATTGATTACTGTGCCTGTAGTTTCAAACTTTTATCGTCCGTTCTATTGTCGATTTACTTGGTATTGGCCTATTGGGAAAATAGGCTGCAAACATGTCCGCTACTCTTCGATAACTATTTCCCTGGTAAAACCATTTTATAATAGTGATTTCTTCTAAATATATATATTTATATACCTACATATATATCTGTTTATAGTTATGAAGAGGTCTTTAAGTAACAAAAACGCCATGATCTTTTGGAGCATTAAAATGGCCGTTATAAAATTAATAACTATAAAAAATTAAATATGGATAAAATTAAGTAACTGGAAAGATTTTTATACGGTCGTAGAAAAATATTGTATGCAACACATGCATATGGTGTCTTCTTTACTTTGAGATTGCCGCACTTGCCTGACGACTCGTGCTGTCAAACTTCCCATTTGTAAAAAAATATTTATTTATTTACTTGTTACATAATGTTTTTCGTTTCATTTTACAGTACCTAGTACTAAGCTCCATTAAAAACGTGTTGGAATCTTCCATAAAGACAAAAAATGTGCAAATATGATTTAGTTGTAAAATAGTAAAATAAATATTTCATTAAAAAATAATAATAACTCACACTGGCTTAAGAAAGAAAGTTAACTAACATATTTAATATAAAGAGAAAGAAATTAAATTTTTAATGGCAGTTTTATGATTCATTGAAAACTGTTAAAAGCCATTAAAGAGTTAATATGGCGGTTATAATAAAACAACAAAAATTAATAGGGAGCCAATTATGGATTTAACTGTTAATTGGCCCAGTTGGTTTAAAAATACACGTATATTTGTTTTTAATTGCACGGAGATTTTTAGGTTTAAGCAAAATAAAACAATAACTCTAGAAAAGTGTAGTTATTAAAGTACGGTAAATATTTTTAAGGAAATATTAATTTTACTGATAAAAAGAAAAACAGTAACCGTTATCCGTACTGCTAGTCACGCGGCCACTATTTGCTAGAAATTGCTATTTTAGTTTTTTTCTAATGTTAAGCAAGAAATCAAAGAGATTAGACAAGGATAGAGGATCAATCGCCGTTTCGAAAAGTGGCACAATTTGAAGAATGGGTCTGCGGGGTGGTAGGGCATGCGCATACGCACTCCAATGTGAAAATCGGCGGTATATTCAAAAACATTGATTTATTGAGTAAATATACATAAAACATTAATAAAAAGTGTAAAGTAAATTGTGTTTTTACCTCCAGCAAGATATTCATTAAATATATTTCACGTATTTGTATAAAATATTAATGTATATAATATTTTGTTAAAAAAATAAATCTTACATAAAGTGTTAATTTGTTTTTATTCATAAAAAAAACAAGGTAAATAATTTAAAAAATTATTTATTTAAAAAACCAATAAGTTACACAAATGTTGTTTAAATAATTTATATTTATAACACAGGTCACACGTAAACTCAAACCGATTAAAGCACAAAACAAATAAACAGCCACAACAATCACAAAA
This sequence comes from Listronotus bonariensis, assembly GCA_014170235.1. NCBI lineage: Eukaryota > Metazoa > Arthropoda > Insecta > Coleoptera > Curculionidae > Listronotus > Listronotus bonariensis. Next base: position 70,712 of record JACEGR010001314.1, read on the forward strand.
CATTAGCCATATTGAACATATTGAAATTCAAGAGTTTTGACATTTATAACAGCCAATAGCAAGCCGAAAAAGGAACTTCTCATGCGCATGACGAGTAATCCCGCTGTGTTAAGTTAACCATCAAACCGGCTAAAGTTCGCAAGATATTTGGCTGATAGTATTGATTCAGACAGAAAAATGTTACGTAAAAAGTGCGTACTGAAACAAAAAAATTATAAATAAATCCATACTTTTAACCAAGCACGTGCTTTTTAACAGCTGTAAGCAAGAATAAAATAAAACTTTGACGAGCTCTTTCAGTCGCTGAACACAATCACAAGTCGCAGGTGTGTGCCATTCTTTAATTGATGGGGGTAAATTAACTGTTTCTCTCCCCTTGTCCATTCTCTTTGCAAATAATGCGTAAAAATTGCTCTTTATGTAGATTTGGTTAGGGTTAATATTATTTGAGGTTATTTTTTATTAATAAATTTAAATAGAAATTCAACCCATTTTTTCTTTTTTAATTTTGAGAAGTAGGAATATAAATTAAATTTATTGTTAAAAATAGGAATTGAAGGTTGTTCTCAAGTTGGGATTCTATCTTATTTGGTTACTTTGAGAAATTACCATAGCAAAGGTATTTAAAATATAGGTTAATCAAATTTACCTATTTAATAACCATATTTTGCGGTTCCTTTTTAAATTGGCCCTTAAATGTGATATTATATATTATTTAGGAAAAAAATATTATAGATTATTTAGGAAAAGAAAAGCTAGAAGTATTTTAGCGTTAAGACAAAAGCTAAAACAGGGTGAAACAAACTTTAAAATTCTTAGGAAAAGAAAAAAGTTACAAGAAAAATAATTCATAAACACGGCTTATTTCTGTAAGCATATTATGAAGAGAAAATGTTAATTTTGTACACAAGCGAGTATACAGTGTTCGCAAACACTTGAAAATCATTTCAAATTTTTTCTCCAAACAGAAACTACTTTAATTTTTCATTTTTAAGCAAAATGTCATAAAGAAAATTTATTAGGAACTAAGTTTGTAATTAATAAAAATAGTTATACAAAATTTTATTTGTTTAGCTAAAAAATTGTGTAGTGTATGAATTTGGGGAAAGCTTGTATTTTAAAAGCAAATTATGAGTTTTTAGGCTACGTTATTATAAAAATTTAAAATAAATAATTTTTGACAACTTCAAAATCAATTTTATAAAACTTTATGGTACCCTGTAAAAAAATAAAGTCATTAAAATGCGATTTTAAATAAATTTTTAAAATGACAATTTACTTAAAAATAAAAAATATAGGTACCTAGTTTACTCTTGAAAAAAAAACATGTTTTTCAAGCTTTTGAGCACCTGTATACAAAATTAACATTTGTTTTGGTAAATCATACTTTTTACAAGCAAAATTTTTTATTAAGAATTACTTTTTCTTGAAATATATATTTTTCTTATCCATCTTTTGTTAACCCCATTCTTGTATAAAAAAATACTTAAATAATTACATAAAAATTATAAAAAAATTCAATTAAAATGTTTTTTCATCACTTAGATGAAAAATTATTTATTTTACTCTTTATATACAAACAATATTAAGTTTTATTAAAAAAATTACATTAAGTTTTAATTCCATTAAAGTCACTAAGTTAGAGTTTAAAATCTTAGTTAGAAAAATATAGCGTAGCTCTTCTACGTTTCGTTAAAAACAATTCCAAGAATTAGGAAATTTATCTTAATATGTTGTGGATCTCTTGGCGTACACACAAAGAAGATAAGAAAAAATGGCTTGTGTGTAATTTCAAATGCAATTTTACTCTTTTGTGTTTTTTTGTTTAAAGCTCATAAAGTAATTTTTAGTTGTTAATACGGTTTAAAACATTTTAAAAACATTACATTTTCTTGCTAAACGGTCACGTATTTAACCGTGTTTGAATACATTTGGACGATCATTAATTTTAGGTGAAGAACCAATTTTAAAACGGTATTTACCAATCGGTTATGTTAACGTTTAAACAATGCATACGTCAAAGTTGTCACCAATTATTACCGCGGTTATAATTGGTAGAACGCCTAAAATTGATGAATGGTTTAAAAACAATATAGTTAACTCTTTTGGGCGGGCATATGCATTGAACTAATTAAAAACTTTGGTCATTTTTTGTCAACTTCTCACATGTGTGTAAACGGCAAGTGAAAAAATGTATATCCGGCGTAAACTTAGGTACATATTAACCCTAAAAATAAAAATCATAATAATAATCTAAAAGCTTATGGGACCGCGACGCAACGGTTTAAAAACCTGCATTTTCTTGATTCTCTATTTATATCCTTATTTTCAAATACAGTTTGAACCACTCCGACGAATACGGTTAGCAAGAAAATTTAACTTAAATTTAAAAGATTTAAAAAAAGTCTACTTTTTGTTAATTAAACACCATTACCATTTGACTCCGTCTAAATGAAGTTTGTTTTTGCTAATTTTTAAAAACAATGCGCACTCATGATTAATTGGATTTTTAATCCATTTTTTACTTTGTCTCGAACAAAAGAGATTTTAATTTGCTTTTGCACTATATCAGGCATTCAAGCGAGCAAATGCGGTATGTCACTCGATTTTAATTAAGTTTTAAATATATAAAAAGTAGTTAACTCTCGTGTAAACAAAGCTGTAAGCTTTTAGGTTTATAGCTGAAACTGACAGAAAAGGCCACATACAAAGTTATAAGTGTTAATTAAATAGGTTATCAGACTTTGGAGAATTTTTAACTCGTTTTTTTATTTTATTTTATAAGCGTGTTTTAGTCGACTTTATTGCAAAGATTTAGGATGTATAAAGATGTTACAAAAATTCATTTTATTTATTGTTATTTAATCAATAGAGAATTATTGCAAGTTGCCTTATTAAGCTCGGAATTATTAATACCGGCCTTTAAATAGTGCTTGTACTCATAATTTAGAGTTATTGCAAATCATCTCTGACATCTGACAGTACAATTAACCTAAGAAAAAGGGGAAAAAATTTTAGTTGTTTTTCTTTATTGTTTTATTTTGTAGGGTTTTGTTTACCACAATTAAAGACATACATTTAAAAAGCAAGGTTTTAAGCATTTTTACTTCTAAAAACTTTTCGATTTTGTGCTCGGCAGCCGTTCGGTTTACACGAACAGTTCCAAAGTTAAAATAAGACTAAAATAAGGCACGACCTAAAACCGACATAAATAAAGTCAGGCACTATCCCTATTAAGAGGGTTCTTATCCCACCATGCATCTGCGCAAGCTCAGATGTCAAAATAAGGCCGGTATTATTAATGCCCGGCCTTATTTTACTGTGCAATATTTCTCTAATATCGCTAAAGACCAAAAAAGGTTTTAGAATATTGATCATAAAACACGCCTGTTAGTTTCCAAACTAGAAAACATTACGGACACCGGGAGGAGGTGCAAGGGGCATTTGTATCCTCCTGGCTGGTACTTTTTCCTAGGTAAAAATCTAGATCTATTGACAAATCGGGGTGTATAAAGGTTTGTGTTAGGTTAAATAGTGGAAGGGGTAAGAACTACGATGCTGAGAAAAAGCCACGCGATCATCGTTTTTTTCTCACTTTTAAATTATTTTCCTTTTTGTTGCTCACTATTTAAACGACGCGATTAGAAAAAAATAGTTGATTTCCGTCATTATTTGCATGACGCCTCTGGTTTTTCTCTACTTAAATAATCACATCGTTTTTATTTAAGTATTACTGCAGTATCAGATTTCTTCTGGTAAGAGATCAATGTCATTTCATTAAAAATCTGCGAATAGACCTGCACTATATTTTGTTGAAGCTTTAAACAATAGTCGTAGATACCTAAAAATTTTAAATTTTTATATAAACTTGCTTTTCTGCACAAAATTACACATTTCGATGATGCCATTTTAGATATCAAACTAACAAATTGCTTGCTGTTCATTATAAAGCCGCGTCCACATTAGTAAATAAATGTCTTGTATGTTGAATGTAGAATTCGGCGCAACTATTTGCGGCGCAAACACGTTCTACCCACGTTCAATTTTACGTTGTGTGCCGTGCGTTCGCGCTCAAAACGTGTGTGATCTTGCGTTGCATACTATTTTGTTATTCTGGATTTGTTTATATTTTTTGCCAAGTATTTTATATTTTGTAAAAGATAAATTTAAATAAAGAGGATGTTCTTCTTCTGATACAAGAATATTAAAAACAAATACTTTTATGGGATCCAAGCGATAAGTGGCATTTTCATAAAAACAAAAATAATGATGCTTGGGAAGAAATCGCAAAATGTGTTATACGTATTATTTCGAATGAAAATTCAGTTTTTATTAAAGTTTTCGCCTTACAGATGTTGTTTTTAAAAGATAATAAATTTTAAAAAAATAAAAATTAAGTTTTATTCCCACATTACCATTACATAATCTTTTAGAACGTCAATTAAAGCACTGCATACTTCTGAAACTATCAATGATATTCTTTGTATGGATATTTTGAAAAGATATTGAAGGCTTGTATATGAATCTCCAGTAGCCATAAAACGTAATGTGACAGCTAACCTTTCCTTCACGGATATGGCTTCTCTAAGCTTGGTGTCCTTTTTGATAACTTTTGGTCCAATCTTATTTACTAAAATCTCAATACGCAAAATATTTTTTGAAATGCCCAGATCTTTCATCCAAGGATAGCTGATATAATAACTTTACACCATCAAATTGTTTTTTATTTTGATACAAATGTTTAATCCAATATCGTCTTTTTATTTTTTCCTCCATTTTTTTTTTGATAAGATGTTGCACGACGATTAAAGTAGCGCATTTTCTTTTCATCATTAACATTGCATCAGACATAGTCACAGACTGGTTGGTTTAGAACAAATTAGAAAGACAGATATCAGTTAACTTCTATAATTTCTAAATAGCAAGTCATAATAACAACATTTGTCAAAAGCGTTGCGTTAACGTAAATACGTCCACACTAAAACAATATTGCGGCCCAAATCTCTTTGATGTTGAAAAAACCGACAACTGACGGATCGCGTGCGTTGAATGTCGCGAAAATTTTTGCCTGTGTTTCTATGCGGCGAACACGTCCACACTTGCAAAAATTTGAAACGCACATACAAATTTGTGCTGCATGGCGCACACAACGTAAATTTTTACTAGTGTGGACGCGGCTTAAGACTTTGTTATGCCGGTATGAAAACCAAACCTCCACGCCGTCCTTGGCAAATTTATATGTTTAATCCCCTTTACCAATTTACTGTGTACTCTCCCGCAATTCACCACTGCTACAAGCGCGCCAATTTAAGCAGAACGAGATCAGGGGCTGCCGGCCCACCGCTTCCGTCTTTCCACGGACTCCACCTTGAATATTTTCTATGCTTTTAATTTCCTATGATCGGCGAGTTGGTTTCCACACCTCTATGTATGGGTACTCAATACTTCAAGTTAAATAACACGTTAGATGTTTTTACTATACACGGTCTCCTAGATGGGGTTACCTATATCACAATTAAATCTGTTTTTGAGCTTGTTAAATAGAAAGTCCTTTTTCCTAAAGTAAATAGTTTATGGTGTAATTATTTACCAATGAATAAAATACTAGTAAAAAGCTTTACAAATGTTTTCACAGTAAAAACCTACGTTTAAATATTTATAATATAATAAAAACAACGTTTTTCAATAAATATTATTATAAGCTTAGAATTAAAAATTTCAGGTAAAGTAAGTTTTTTTGTAAATAAAAATATATTAGTGAATAATTACTAGATTTTAATAAAAAATAATTTGTGTGCTAAGGCGTAATAAAGAAAGAGAAAACATAATTTATGTAAAAAAGTAATTGTTTATAAATAATTAATTTTATAATTAACAAATAGTAATTTAACTAACTTCTCGGTGCTGAAAAAGATTTTTTTTTTTTTGTAAAAATATTCGTTTATTTATAAACCCGATGATAGCATAAAAATGCTACTGCTCTTTTACCAGAAACAAGATATAAACGAATTAAATTTTATTTAAAATCTAGTAATTATTCACTGATATATTATAATTTACAAAAGAGTTATCGATATTTTTAATAACTTAAACATTATATAAACATTAAATTTTCAAAAACTGTTTCGGAATATTACTTTAAATCTATGATGGTAGTAAAATATATATGTTAATAGATACAATAAAATCAAATAAAGAGAGCTGATGCATTTTCCACCACTTATGTAACATACATACATACCGGTATGGAAACTAAACCACCGCTGCAACGGGCGCAAGCAGAACAAGATCAGGGGCTCATGGCTTACCGCTTCCGCCTTTCGTCGGACAGCAGCGCGAACATCTCACATCCCACCTCGAATATTTTTTACGCTCTTAATTTTTTTCCACACCTGTATACCGAGTGTTAACGAATCTTTTAGATAAGCCATAACTTTCAGAGTATAAAATATAGCAAAATAAGACTTAGTATAAGTAAATGGTATAGAAAGAGGAGATTTTTCGTATTTCTTACCTTTTGTTTATTTTCGGTTTCACCGGAAATAACTTCAATTTTAAATTTTTAAATGGAACATCCTGTATATTTTAACATTTTCAGATTCCTGAAATAATTCTAAATATTAATTTGAGATTTTAAAAGTTTTTACGGCTACCTGATTTTTAAGAGCTATTTGTCATTTTGCATTCGGTAGCCATGATCCTTTATTGTGACTTTATTTTTAAGCTGATCGCAAATAAATTGTTATCGTTAGATTCGCCAAAAATCCTTTAATCGGAAAGTGCTTGTCTAGAAAGGGTTGCAATTTAAAAATAATAGTTAGACACATCTTTCATATTAGTCACTAAAACTTTGCAATTGTATTTTAACATTACCTAGGGTCATTAAAATAATTTGCACCCAATCGTGGCCACCTGCATGCAATATTAAAAATGGCTCTTAAAAAACAAATGAGCCTAAAAACTTTTTAAAATGTCACTTTTTGACTTTTAGAATTGTCTCAGGAATCAAAAATGTCAAAATATGCAGAGTGTTCTATTTTTCTATTAAAAATTCAAAATTGGAGCCATTTCCGGTCAAACTAGAAGTGACTGAAAAGTAAAAAATATGCGTAAACTCTCCTCTGTTCATACCCTTTACATATACAAACTATCATTTTAATATGTCTAATACTCTAGTAGTTAATGGCTTGTCTAATAAATTCTTTGCACCCGGTATACAAAATCATATAGTCGATTTTAAGTGGCCCGCTTAAGAAATTGAGTTACTACCTTTGCTTAATGTTATAAAAGTTTTAGGAAGCCACTATTATTATTTTAAAAATATATACACTTTTTCCAACAAAGAATTATACAACCCTAGTGACAAACTTTAAACGATAAGTCCCTATAAACAATAAAAAAAAACGCGTATTAAAAAAGTTAGGAAAAAGTTATTTTTATAAAAATTTCTGGTCGTTTATTCACAATTTTTTTTTAATGCGATATCGATAAAAATTTAAGTTTGTTCATTAGTGAATACTTACATCGAAATATAATAACTAAAGAAAGCTTAAGAACTGTTAAAACAGTGAAACACAGAAGCTCTTGTTATAGCATAACAAATCAAAGAAAAACCTTTTTCTTTTAAATGCATATTTAAGAGTTATTTTTATTTCTAAACATTTTTGCTTTATAATATTTTTCAATGTTGTCAAAAGAAGGGCACTCTTCTTTTCAATATAATATTTATTTTTTGAGAAACCTTGTATACCACTAAAAAAATAAATATCTTATGAATGCATTTTAGGTTTTAAGACCATCCACAGCTTTTCATAAAGCATAACTTTTTTCGTTAAGTTAATAATAAAAAAGTTTTCCATATCCAACTTAGGCGGACACGCAGTACTTATGTATATCTTAAACGTCAGTCAAAAAATTTTTTTATTAAGAATACCTTTTTTCACAAAACGGCAAAACAATATTTTTGTGGTTTAATACAAAAAATATTTTAAAATGAGGTATGACAGTTTGTAAAACTAACAACCATATATTTATTTAGCGTTTTTCCTTATTTTCTTAATAAAAAATCACCCCTTAAGTTTGTCGGTAGAGTTTCTGAACACGTTGAATAACTTATGATATAGGTTCATAAAAATTTAAATTGTTATTTGTAATAATTGAATTCTTCGCAAAAATAAAGTTACCTAAAAATTACTTTTTGATACCGTACAGCCCCAGATCTGAATTTTTTCGGGCAGGGCAATAACTACCGTCTTCCCCCCTATTTTTAGCTTAAATTAAATCTTGTTTTTGTTTCTTGCAAATACAGGTATTATTTTTTCACTTTTTAAACATATAGATGTACAGATAAGACATAATATAATATTTATTTAAAAAAACAGAGCTTTTATTTTTATTCAATTAAGAAATATTCTTATTTTTTTAATTTACTAAAATCGTTGAATACAGTGTTTACATAAGTGGGCGTCACATGGAAAACTTTTTTAATATTAATTTATAAATAAAATTTTATTATTTATAAATAAAAGTTATTGTTTATAATAAGTTCTGCATCTTACAAAACCTATAATGCAATCATCACTTGTCATCATCGTTGCGTAATGAAAATGGTTTTAATGTTTTGAAATTCAGAAAATTTCAAGAAAGTTTTATAGTTTCACAACCTATCATTTTGAAATTATTTAAACTTAAATGAATCTGGCGATTGCCTTGCAGCAAAGCCATAAACTCCTTCAACTTTATTGAAAGGCTAATGCCAAAATAATATACTTGCACTTTACTCATTAAAAATGGCTCTGGAGCAAATAAATTTAAACCTAAAACCGATATGAGTTATTGCGTTTTCTAATTTAAAATTGCGTAAATAAAGTAAAAAGTTTTTTCCAAATGAAGGAAGGCGCGATGTGCTGCGTGTCTATTGAGTACTGTCTAAATCAGGATTCTGAAATTTCCAGTATACAGTATTTAAATAAATAAGTATATTATAAACAATAATAATAACAGTTAATTATAATACATACAGGGTGTTTCACAACTTGGCCGATAAACTTTAGGGGCTACTTTTACACTAACAAATATTAAAAAAATTATATTAAAATTTCTGTAAACTACTGCATTTTTAATAACACGTTTTTACATTTTTAGCCAGTTTAGCAGCAAGTTTTTGTTAAAATGTTCCACACATTTTTTTAATAAACTATTTACCACATTTTTGAGACGCAACCATTAGCCTAGTTGTTTGACGTCTTGTTAAGATTTTATTTGATTAAAATAATTTCAACCGAGAGCTAATGAACCTGTGTTTAGAATTAGAAACCTTAATTGTAATGTAAGTAATTTTTTATAAACTTTTGTATTAATTTATTTTTTTAAAGTAATCCCAACTTTTATTATATTATGCACGGACAAAATAGTTCTTCATAGTATATAAAAGTTTTAATTTTCTTAAAATGTTTAATAAACTTTTTAATTTTGGCGAAAAGCCAAATAATATTTTGTTTAAACGTAATCTTCTAGAAAAAATAAACTTTAAAATACTTTATATTACTAAAAAAATTATCATTTTTCTTTACCTGGTTATGATACCTACTAGGTGTATCTCTTACCAGTTATTTTTTTTTTAAATAATGTCAAACTCCAAACTGTCAATCAGTCGTTTTATTTTTTAATAAAAAGTTTTTTTTTACATTTTTAGCCAGTTTAGCAACAGTTTTTGGTAAACTGGTTACCAAATTTTTGGTAAACTATTTACCACATTGTTGAGACGCAACTATTAGCCCAGTTTACGTTCTGGCGTCTTGTTAAGATTTTATTTTATTGGATTAAAATAATTTCAACGGAGAGCTAATGAACTTGTGTTTAGAGTTTGAAACCTTTATTGTAATGTAAGTAATTTTATATTAAATTTTTTATTAATATATTTCTTTAAAAGTAATCTTAACTTTTATTATATTATGCAAGGACAGAATAGTTCTTCATAGTATAAAAAAGTTTTAATTTTCTTAAAATATTTAATAGACTTTTTATTCTGGAGAAAAGCCAAATAATATTTTGTTTATACAAGAATAAAATTAGTTATTACCAGTGTTGTTTATAAGGGATGTAAGGTTAATGTTTTTTAATAAAAAATGGTACGCCCCTAAATTTTCCCATAATAAAAATAATTTTTAAAATCCCCATTAAGTTTGGAACAAATTTGAAATTTTGACTTTTTTATTTGATGCACGGTTTTCGCGTAAATAAAAAAATCATTACTCGGCACGGTCATTTTGTATGGATAATATCAAATTCTACAGCGAAAAATTACCTTTGATATTTATTCTTTAGTTAGATAGGGATTTGACCATGCCGAGAAATGGTTTTTATTGACTCGAAAACCATGCATCAAATAAAAGAAGTCAAGAGATGAAATTTGTTTTAAACTTAATATGAATTAACAAATATTTACCTAAGGCCCCTCATGGAAGACACTGGTAATAATTATTTTTTTGTATGCCAAAAATACGCTTTGGTGCATAGAAGGCATCCTCCAATTTTTATATATATATTGCTATAAAAGTCATTATAAAATATATTTATTTACAAATATTTTCTTACAATTTTTAATACCCTGTAGTTCGAAAACTAAGACGTTCAGGACAAATTTTTGTATAGAGTTTTTTCACATTTTTGGTGTAGAATTAGGCTTTGAGTTTGTCGGCCAAGTTGTAAAACACCTTGTATGTAGTCTTCTTATAACAAATCAAGACCATTATAAAAAAAAATTGATAATGACTGGAAAACGAAACTGGCCCCTAATTGAGCAACTTTCCCTAATTTAACTGACTTTGTATCTTTTACAGTTTTCAAATTCCCAATGGCCATCTTCGAATTTGGGACACCCTGTACTCGTCTAATGTGCTTAAATTTTCCGACCCTTGAAGGTGGCGCCCTGGGCAGGTACCTCGGCTTGCCCCCTCCTTAGATTCTGAGCTAATGCCTTATTCTTTTTAACATTATTTATTTAGTAGTAGGAAAGCCCACGATGCTAAATGGGAATTTACTCGAGCGTCACAGAGACCTATTGGGTTGCAATGCTTAAATGACAAAAAGAAAAAAATATTTTAATGTATACCTTTTCATCGGTGGGGAAGTGGCTATAGGCTTTTAAATATGTCAAAAAATACTATTATTATTTCGGCTTGTGGAAGTCGTTCGGGTTGTATCGGATTATATATTTTTGGTTATCCCTGAACTATTTTCTTTAAAATAAAAAAATAGCCACGCTCTAAAATGTTAATCTGACGTTTTTCTTTGTAGCCCTCTGTTTCCTTTACGTCACTCTCAAATTGCCAGATAAGTAAAATATACGCTGTTTGGCACACAACTTATCCTATTTTAATCTGACGTGCTCGACAATTTCTGATGGATATATTTTTGTTTTTTATGATCGGCTCTGTACACGGGGTTCATATTTGGTGGAGGTTCTTAACCGGGTACAAGGTACCCTCCGGTATATTAATTTTCCACGCTGTAGTAAGTCCCGAAATCTCTTCTTGGTCTTGGGCTACTCTACCATAGCAACATTTGCACAAAACTCAATTTTGCTTTTATAACTAAAAGCCAAGTCAAAGCTTTTTTAAAAGTGTATTTTTATTTGTCAAATTTTCTACCGCTTTTTATGCGCCATTCTTGTTTATTGTTTAGCTGAATTTTATATTATACGGAACCACATTCATAAAAATATATAAAATATGTTGATAGGCATAAACGTTCTCGCTCAAATTCAGTCTTTATTTGCTATTCATATGTAAATGCAGCAGGTGGTTTACTTCAAACTTTAAAATTTAAATAATATCAGGAAAATAAAAATTGCTTTACTGTGGCCTGGAAATGTATTTTAAATATAGGGTGTCCGACTATACCGGGTGTCCACAAAATTACTAGCATGCCTGCCATTTTCGTGTTACCTTATATGAAATTTTGGTCTGATGTATGGTTGGATACGATGCAGCTTTCTGATGTTTTAGATTTTATGTGGCACTTCCGGTTTAACCGGAAGTGTTCTTAACTTTGCTATTTAAAATGAAGCACCCTATATATTTTTCTTAAAATAAATTCTACAGGCAATTCCAAGAAAATGTATATGCTCTATGGTATACCTATCTTAATTAGTTTTTAAGAAAATGGCGTTTAAAAATGTCATGTTAACCGCCATTTTTATCGATTTGTTAAAAAACAAATAACGGTAGGAAAGGGCGAATGCAATTTTTTACACATATTTAATGAACCCTATATCTTATCACCATAAAAATCCAATTTCCGGTTTAACCGGAGGTGCCACAGAAATTCACTTTCGGCAATAAAGAACTTCAATAATTCAAATGAGAACCACTATTTTAAGCCCTAAATTTAAATTTTACACTTATTTCTCAATCTTTTTGTCAATTACATCTTATCTTTAAACCTATATAGGGTTTTTTGATATTATTAGTAAAAGGCTAGGTAGCCTAAAAATAGCAAAGAAGAAATATTTTTACCATTTCACCATAAATAACTTAAAAACTACTAGGTTTAGAGATAGGATATAATTTACAGAAAAGATTGAGAATTAAGTGTTCGGTTTAAGGCTTAAGGTAGTAGTTTCCATTTGAACTATTGAAGTTCTTTTCTGCCAAAAGTCAATTTCTGTGATACATCCGGTTAAACCGGAAATTTTTAACGGTTATAGAATGTAACGTTCATTAAACATGTATAAAAAATCGCATTACCTCTTTTCTACCATCATATGTTTGTTAACCAATCGAAAAAGTGGCGGTTAACATGACATTTTTGAACGCCATTTTCTCAAAAACTAATTAAAATATAATATAACATGTTGTGCATGCATTTTTTGAAATTGGCTTAAGAATTGATTTTTAGAAAAATATATAGGATGTTCCATTCCAAAGTTAAAAGCACTTTCGGTTAAACCGGATGTGCCACATAAAATATAAAATAATAAAAATCTGCATTCTATTTAACCATATATCCGACCAAAATTTCAAAATCCTGAACATTTCTCACAAAATAACAGGCTTGCTAATAATCTTGTGGGCGCCCGGTATTTTGACCAATTTTGATACCAGATATCTTTATAAAAAATTCGTTTTTGCCAAAAGCAAAGACATTTTAATTTTTTTTTATCATATTCTGGCCATTTGGTTATGACTTATACCTAGTTAATACAAAAACAAAATGAACGATTTTTCGATATAGGGCAACTTTGATATTTTAAACGGGACATGTTTTTTTCTACAGTCTTAAAATTCAATTTCGTGTCTTTAAGAAAATGTGTTTAATAACGATAACCATAAGGAGGCCAAAAAACGTCTAAAAGTCTATTTTAAGAAGTGCAAAATGTCTCTAATGTTTAAAAATTGCAAGTAAAACATTGTGGTTAACCTGTCCGACAACAAAAATGATGGATTCGGCCTGTCTGACAACAAAAGTGACGGATTCGGCCAGACCGACACCCGAAACATGTCAAAACCCAATTAGCACAGTACGTACAAAGTACGTACACTTTACATCCACTTTACGTCGTTACGTCCAGGGATCTAAAATGTACGTCTTATGTATGTACTTTAAAGTACGTATATAAGACGTACATTTTAGGACCATTTTATGTCATTGCGTACAAGGATCCAAATAAAAGATCTTATGTACATATATCTAATACGCCTTATGTATGTACTTTAAGGAACCACTTAAATACGTACATTTACATCTTATATATACAGTGTACTTAAGTTGGCGTCATATGGGAAATTTTTTTATAATTTATTTTACGAAAAAAGCTATTCTTTCTAAAAAGTTCTGCATAGTCGAAAACCTACAATACAATTATCAGATTTTGAATTGTGTCGGTCATCTCTACGAGGTCTGGCCAAAAATATAATGTTTAATTAAGAGGAAAGTACCTGTTTTTTCCCTAATATCTTAAATTGATATAAAAAAAATGTTTAGAATTAAAAATTACTTCCGAATATACAATTTTGTTAATTTCTAAAATAAAAGTATTTTTTGTACATTAGTGGCATTGTACATTCTTTATGTTTTAATAACAATAAATTAAAAAAAATACATATATGAAACTTTTCTATAACATTTATAATTATGGAATGTAGTGCACTAATGTACAAACCTAAATTTTCACCATTATCGCAGAAAAAAAAATCAAAAATATATTTTTTTTTATATAAATAAATAAAATTGTATATTTAGGGGTAATTTTGAACTATAAACATCTTTTCTATATAACAAAAATTACATTTTTGGTCAATCCCGTAGATGACTGATACAATTTGATATTTGATGGTTGCATTTAGGTTTTGTATCATCAATAAAATAAAAAAGTTTCCCATATGACACCAAACGTAGTCACACTGCATAGTAAAGGGGAAACCTTTTATACAGGAGATTTTTTTCTATCCTTCTTGGTTATAGTTAAAAGTAGGTGGTAAAATATAAATAAAAACCATGTACATTTTCGATTTTCAAATTTTCAAAAAATTCCAATTTTAGAAAGTCCAATTTTTTTGCTCAATTTACTTCCAGCTTACTTCTGTAATCATATAAATAAAACCATAAAAACCATGTACATTTTCGATTTTCAAATTTTCAAAAATTCCAATTTTAGAAAGTCCAATTTTTTTGCTTAATTTACTTCCAGCTTACTTCTGTAATCATATAAATAAAACCATAAAAACCATGTACATTTTCGATTTTCAAATTTCCAAAATTCCAATTTTAGAAAGTCCAATTTTTTGCTCAATTTACTTCCAGCTTACTTCTGTAATCATATAAATAAAACCATAAAAACCATGTACATTTTCGATTTTGAAATTTTCTAAAAATTCCAATTTTAGAAAGTCCAATTTTTTAGCTCAATTTACTTCCAGCTTACTTCGTAATCAAAGAAAATGTATACCTATACATAATACGTTCATAGTCAAAGAAAATGTACGTACACAATACGTACAGTATGTACGTACATATTACGTACAGTATGTACGTACATCAGACATACAATGTTTACGTACAGTAAATGTACATTTTTGCGGAAAATGTACATACATAAGACGTCTTATGGATGTTCTACGTACTTTTGTGTACGTACATAAGATGAACGTTATATCCTAAAGTTACGTACATAAAACGTACATTGGCTAATTGGGAATTGACAGGCGGGTTTATAGCGCCACTCTCCATATATGGCGGTATGAATTTTTGTGGTAGACTCGTCAAAAGGAGCCCTTCTAAATTGTTTATTATTATGAAGTTCATTTCATTACCAACCCAGTCATTAATGTTCATTTTAATAAATTTTAAAGGTTAGTATTTTCCCTTTTAAGCCAGTTTTGTCCTTTAGTTTGGCTATATTTTATTATTTTCTGGATTACAAAACTAATTACCAGTGTTAGTCGTCGATACTAATTAGATTAACTTTGCTGACATTTTTCATTTACATTTTTATTCTGCTCGTCCCGACTAAAATGTCGGTTTAATCACGTAATTTTATCAATAGTCTACATAGTTTGCCTGAGCCTAATTTAATTATGTCTGACATTGGACAAACAAACCAGAAACCCATTGCCGACTTTCAATATTGAAAACATAACTTTACAAAGAGAAAAATAGGAATATGAAGAGAAAAAGAATGTCTTTAAAGGATTTATGGTGGATTTGCAATAGTATATTACATGTGTCGAAAGTGTTATATTTCACACGAGTGGGAATGTTGTCGCACGAGGCGATAGCCGAGTTCGACAATACCACGAGTATGAAAATCACTTTCAGCACGAGTCATGTACATTATTTTTCCTACGACCAAAAAGTATTTATATACTAAAAATTCCAAGTTAATTTTTTTAATATCATTAATGTCAACACAGACAAGATAAACTGACAAAAATTAGACGTGAATCGATGTCAGTGCCATAAAATCCAAATAAAAAAATCCTTTTACCTAATTGTATGAAAAAGCATGTACATATTTTTTTATCTTTGGACAACCCAGGCTAAAAGCCTAAATACAAACGTACCGTGGATGTCTTAAGCGAGGTAAGAAGGTATTTTAAAATCTAATTTTAGCCACCTTTCAAAAGTGTTCTTTTACTGTTATTTCTTTAACTTGGTTTTTCAAAATTTAAAAATTACGTGAAAAAACCTCACCACTATACAAAACACTAAATATTCTCTGAATAATAATAAGTGTAGCCCATTATCCCGAATGAATTAAATTAATTGTCAGGTCTGGTTTAACAAGGGATGTAATATTTAGAAAAGAAAAAAAAACCGCTTGGCATTTTGTGCAAACTTTGTAGTTAGGGTATAATGTTATAATACGGATATCTAAAACAGGTGATCCCGCTCTTCAAAAATGGTCGCTGTAGGACAAACATTTTCAAATGAGTTCTCATTCTTTATGAGAGATTGTGTATCATAAATTAAAATTACCCTTTTGGTAGTACTTAATTGATTGATTGTGTTTTTTAATTTTTGGCCGAATTATTTATTTCACCACAGTGATTTTTACGGTTTTATTGGTGGATGTCAAATCGGACAAACGTAAAAAAAACGCCTTTTAAGGTTGGCTGCATCATAGACAAGATTATTGGGCTGCACTTCGTTCTCCGTGGATGCACTGTGGCTTGACGTTGCTAACTTTAAAATTAGATATTTATTTATTTATGCTTTAGTATTGTTTTCTTGTGTTTCTGCTGATATACGAAAAACCTTACGTTGTCGCGATTGCCTTTGATCCCACATTTTATTATACCACAAAACGATGGCATACTTTTAGGTTAACCAAGGCAAAAAATTCCAAAAATAATAAATCTTCTTTGCAAACTCAAAAAAGGATTTACATGTATACCAAACACGATAAAATAAATACCTTTCCCATTTATTTACATGAAAATTAATTACTGTGTGTCCTACAGCGGTCATTTTTTGATCTCTTTTGACAGGCTGTTAGATAGGTCTATTCGGAACTTTAGACACTTCCACACTTCCATGTGTTTAATTGGTTGCCTATTATTATTACAGGCATTTGCTATAAAATAATTATGTCTATAAACTAATAAACCCCTAAACATAAAACTAAAATTAATATAATTTGAAAAAAGATAATGTGTGTTAGAACTGGTAAGTCAATACCTTTAGTTTGTTAAAAATATACTGTAAATAGGTACATGTGATATTATTCGTTTTCTCAAGGATCAAGGAGTGCATTTTATGTCATTTTCATGAGTGGTCGTAGGAAAAGAATATTAACAAATTGTCCAAAGAAGCGATATTCGATCAAGATATCATGGAAAATATATAAGGCCGGCTAAACTATGTTGTCTTTTACCTTGCACCAAGTAAAGCTTATTTGTATTTCATACAGTGTGTCCGAGAAGTGAATGCTGGAAATAAAAAAGTGAAGGAATGTAAGATTAAAAATCTTCATATTTATATTTGTTTATTTTTTAATTGGAAATACCATAATAACAATAAAATCTTTTACGCAGAGAAAAACAGTGATTTATTTATCAACTAGTACAACAAACTTACATATTTATTGTCAGTCTTAAGAAAGCTGAAAGTCCAATTCATATTAACCTAAATTAGGTTTTGAGTGCCAAGCATTATATATATTTTAAATTAAGATCTAAGTTCGAACTCTGTTTTGTTTTGGTATTGGCACTTCGGCCATTTGACCATTCTTTCTCGATCGGCACTTAAACCCTTTTAAAAGATGCGCTTTGCGTTCCTTACCCCCGCGTTTCTTATAGATTTAAGTACCAAGCAGAAAACTTTGCCAGATACTTAATCTATATTTAAAGCCATAGGGAATGGCATA
This sequence comes from Listronotus bonariensis, assembly GCA_014170235.1. Classification (NCBI taxonomy): domain Eukaryota; kingdom Metazoa; phylum Arthropoda; class Insecta; order Coleoptera; family Curculionidae; genus Listronotus; species Listronotus bonariensis. Next base: position 88,581 of record JACEGR010001314.1, read on the forward strand.
GAGAATACATTTCTGGAATAAAATACGTTTCGATTTTTTGGTACTTGGATCCTTTTTTATTTTCAATATTCAAGTTTGGAAACGCTTAAATATTTCAGAGAATTTTGAACCAAGCTGGACGAAAATCGATACTCCGGAGTAAAACCATACTCTGAAATCGGTGTTAATATATCGGCGATGCTATCAGATCTTTAGTTTCGCAGAATTCAATTCAATTTTTTTTAATTTAAAATAGATACCTATTTTTGCTTGTTATTAAATCTTCGCAGTTTTTTTCTGCTAAGTACAAAGGTATATAAGCCCAATTTTTTTATTTAAGTAATAATAGGGAAAAAAAGGAATATTGTTAAAATAATAGATGCACGTGCAAAAAGAATTACTTTTAAAAGATATACCTACACAGGGTTGTAAAGACAAAAATCCTACATTTAATGTTTAAAATGAACCTGAACTTCCTGGTAGTGTGCAGTGTTGAAGTCAGTCATTTTTACCGACGGAAATTTAATATTTTTGCAGGGGCTCCTTATGTGAGCAAAAATTAATTTATTACCGTGAAAAAATTTCAAACAGCAAAAAAAGGGATCCACGTGCGAGGCTCCTTTACTGCGAGGCCCTTTAGACGCAGGGCTGTAGGCAACCGTTGATACCGCCCACGTTTGGCTACGCTACTTCTCATGGCTCTTTGGCTGTAGAAGAAAATGTAAAGGCATTTTTTTCCGAAATAAATGAAAATTAAAAACTACTTCTGCGGAATCACGCCTTTAACTATAAGTGTGTAATTATTTTTCGTTAAAGTAAGAAAAAGTATTTAACCAAATTTATTGCTTAAAAAACTTTTTGTTCTTTGTTTGTCATTTTTTCACTAAAATCTTTATATCATATACAGGGGTGGCCAACTGGTCGATCGCAACTATTGGTCCAGTCGATCGTGGCAAGGCAAAAATATAAATATTGAGATATTGGCCATGCTGTAAGAAATACCTTTTATAAGATCTAGTGAATTTGCTTACTGGGATTTATTCTGTGGTCCTTAGTGTTTTAAAAACACGTATCTAAGTATTATTAATAATTAATTTGTTTCCGTTTTTACCTAATTTTGCGGGTATCAAGGCAAAAATATAAATACGTAGAACACACTGCCAAACGTCATTAAAAATTGCCACACATCATCTAGTATCATTTTTCAATCCTCGAAGTATGTAATTGGCAGATCGCACTGGGAGCCGTCAGTGTAAAGTCGATCTTGGGTCTAAACATGTTAGCCACCCCTGATATATGACATCCTACTTTTAAACATTTTTGAATAAGTTTGCTTAGATCGTCTTATTTTAGCCTTAGAAATAGTTGGTAGCGTTTTTCTGCACCTTTGGGAGACATCCTATACTTGAAGGTTTGAATATTTATTTTTAATTTATATTTTTACTTTAAAATAAATAGTAATTCCCTTGTGTAAAAGCTTTTCTTTTTTAACATATCCTATTCTAGACTTAACTTATATTTCTGCGTTATCTAGGTAAATCTGCTCGGTTTTATTAATATAATATAAGGCAGTCGGTATAAACATGTCAATATATAATGCTATGCAGAATATAAATTATTCATAATATGAACACGTAGATTTAAATTTTTTGCTATATGGGATTATCTATGTATATCGCGGTTCGGGGATTTTGTCTAAAAGATCCAGCTTTCTAAAAATGATTTATGAACTTGTTTATTACTATACTAATAATTGTAAGATAATATTTTTTATAAGATAAAATGCCTTATATCTAAAATTTTCTTTATCGAGCTAACACAATGCATTTTTAAAAATAGGTAAATACATACCAGCAAGCAACAAATCTAAATTAATAATAATATTCTTGTCTTTTACCAAAGCCATTTTACCAATCCCGAGTCTAGGGGAGAGGGGGAGCTAAGCCGGGATGCGTGCTCCAAACGCCACATTCAAGGGACTGCAATTTAAGTATTGCAAAAAATGTTATATAGCAAATATAAACATGTAATAACATATGTTGACAGTTTTAAATATCTACTTATAACGATCTAAATAAAAAACTCTTTTTTATGGGGACCTACCCTATTTTTTTAACTTTTTTTTAGTTTTAGATTTTTTTCTATGCTGACATACAATTATCGAGCTAGATTCCAAATTTTATCTGTCTAGGTTATCTGGAAGCGGGCGTGCTACTTACGCCATATACACCTAAATGGCGCCCTTTTACCGTCTTAACCTAACGGTGCTCTGGCTGGTTGTTGGAATTGCTTGGCGAGATAGCCTTCTAAATTTACACCCTTGGTTTCGACGGGGATTATGTTTAGGCGACTAGAAACATAGTCGAGTTGTCAGCAATGTACAGCGGTTGTGATGATTCTCAACAAGGATGAAACACGTGTCACCGTCTTCATTGCGACCCGGGGTTATCCATTTATTTGGAGACTCCGTAATTTTAAAGTAACCAGCTAAGTAGTCGATTTTACCAGGTTATGTATTTGTGTCTTACTTACTACTTAAAACTTCTATTAAATAGTTTATTCTAAGGCTCAAGAACATATATATATATATATATATATATGCTTGTTTGCCTTGACATGCCATCTAGATAGAAACCTGGGGTGTACGCAAAGTGTTGCTTCTAATTAATGAAACAGGAAAATAACAGTAAAAATTTTTTTGGCTGCTTTTTGAGATACGCGGCAATTTTTTTTTTTTTTTCATTTTTGGACCCTCCTCGTATTTTGGTTCTTGTAACTTACAAAAAAACTGGTATTAGAAAACATTTTTCTTAGTTAAGGACATGCTAGTCTAAATGAATCAAGAGACAAAAATTTAAAATAATAGTATGTCCACGGATGGACTTTACAATAGGACGAATAAACCAAAAATTTTTAAATTTAAAAAGTCGTGTATGGCAACTGCTTTTACCTTTTAAGAAACAAGATTCACGTTGCGAAATTCGACTTGTTTTGTACAGGAGCTTCAAAAGTACAAAAATGTAAAAATGGACCAAGAGAAAACTGCCCTTATTTTTAATATTTTAGCAAAATTTCTTGTAAAAAGATTATTAAAATTAAATAAGGATCTCATATCTGAAATTTAAAATTATTTTTTTAGTATCATATTTTTTATTTATTTATGTTTAACACCTTTTAACATAATTTACCTAGTTTTAATAAACGATTTATTCAATTTCAAAGTTTTTCAAGTTTATTCAAATACAAAAATGTTTAAATTAAGTTAAAAAGGTGTAAAACATAAATAAATAAAAATTGATATTAAATTTTTTTTTGTTTATTTCATGTGAAATTTCAGATATGGGACCATTATTCAATTTTAAAAACCTTGTTTATTAGACATTTTGCTGAATTATTTAAAAACTAAGGCAGTTTTTGGAGCCCCTGTACAAAACAAGACTAATTTCTCAACGTGAATCTTTCTTAAACATTTAAATTTTTGGTCTATTTGTCCTATTGTAAAGTCCATCCATGCGTATACTGTATGTAAATCCTAATTGCCTATTCTTCATATTCGACCATTTTTAACGATTTAGAAACGATGACGAAGACATTTTATAATTAAAGCATTCTGGCATACAATGCACGTTCAACTTCAAGGGTGACCGACTAAAGTAAACAAAAATAATAAAATACGATTCGATTTCTTTTAAGAAATGAGGTAGGTAAACAATAAAGTTGCCTTAAACCAGTTCAAGGTTTTAAAAGTGCACGTTTTACCATTATATACATACAAGCTGCTTACAATAAGCACATTCCTGACAAGGTAAACGGTGATTTTTCGTGGAATACGGTATTCAGCAGGAAAATCGTGTGTAATATTTTATAGCTATTAGCTAATTGTTGGTAGTAGATAAATAATAATAAAAATGGATATACTTACAATTAAAGAGTTTGGGGCAAAAACCGGACAAGTCCATTTTGGGGAGAAAATAACATTTTCACGCGCTTTCTCTAAAGGAAGACCCATATATTGATGCAAATATCGTACAAGTCCAAAGCATATTAACGACGCTATCAGAATTTTGAACAATGCTGACAACATATTTTGGGAAAAAAAACCGGACAATTTTAAAACATATTAACGTCGCTATAAGAATTTTGGACAAAGTCGACAACATAGTTTTGAGCAAAAAGCGGACAAGTCTTAAATGATGTAATTTTACCACTAAACGTTAAAATTGTTAATGGAGTGGATATACCACGCGGGAAACATCTGCGGCAAACTACCAGTTGAGTGTGTAGTCTAATTGTTTTATTTGTTAAAATCCAAAAAAAAATTGCCTTGTTGATATTATTCAGGATGTTATTACGGTCTTTACCAAACATTTAAAGCCCCTATTTATAGCTTTCTAATATTAACAAAATCTTAGAGTTTGATATTTCAAGCACATAGCAACTTTTGTACTAAAAAAAACTGAGAGTATTTTCTCATTACCAAATACAAATATGCAGCAGTTTTTTGTCATTAAATTAAACGACATAAAGTCAAAAGATGCCAAGATTTTTAGTACAGCGGATCTTAAAATCGGAAAATCAGAAGAATTCTCTTATGAATCAGACTCTTTTTTATGCGATAACCATGTAAATATGTGTTTATTTTTATTGAAAATATAACTTTTTGTGGCTCATTTTGGGCAAAACTCGTACAAGTCCAAATTTTTAAAAATTTCCTCCACCTTTGTTTTTAAAAAGACTTCTAATAAACCAAATAGTAGAGTCTAAAACAACTGTAAATTCAAGTAAAAACACATAATTTTGTTTTTAATAATTAAACTTTATATGCTATACAGTTTTCTCTGAATTTCCAACAACTTTGAAATATTGACTTGTCCGGTTTTTGCCCTAAAGTCTTCAATTTTCCCATGCAATTTTAAGTACACCTGGCGTTAGACCAACTTAAAAGCTGAAATTTGATGTATGTATCTTTAGCGTTGAATACTAACAACTCGGAATTTACTATAACATGGTTTTCCACTATCCACCTATTAATAACCACCACTCTAGAAAAAAAAATTGAATTCAGATATGTAGTTATCTAAATAATAATGTGATTGTGTCTCCTTAAAATGAATTCGTGTGAGAATTTGGTCATTAGGATATATTTTTTTCTTGCACCCTAAAAACTGAAAAACATTTCAATTATGCCGTTTTTTTTGCAATTTAATAAAGATTAGTAGATACGTGCTGGTATAAAACAAACCACGTTTTCGTATTCAGCAGATAAAAGTAAACCAGGAGCCGTAATTCGTTTATCTGGATCACCATTTTTTATTTTTGAAAAATAGCAGTAGCTTTAGAAAACCAAAAAAAATTGTGGCTTTTTAATGATATGTTATATTATTAATCTCATTAATACATCATCTTACTTCAGAGTGTCGAATGTGGAATCGACGTATTCGTCGTTTAAAACACTGTTTTTTTATGCGAGAATGTATGAATGTCAAACGTGACACTTGTATTCGAGATTGGAGAATCCCCGGCCAGATTCTTTTTTTTTTAAGGTGACACATTTTTGATGTGTTGCTCTTTTTAAATTTTAAATGTGACACCCTGCATATTTTTAGTTTTAAAATAGTCAAAAAGTTACCTTTTCAAAATTATACCTACCTTTTGTATTTCTTTTAAGCTGTGTCTGAGATATTGCATATTATGTCATTTGTTAACGGGTAGGAAAACGGCTTTGAAAAAAGTAATATTATTTTACTAGGTACTTTTGACCATCTAAATTACAGTTTTGTATTTTATGGACTGCAATGGCGAAAAACCATTAATAAAAATATTGCAAATAAAAGTAAAGAGAAATCCTATTTTAGAAGTATAAAATCGCTATGAAAAACAATTGCAATCTTAATTTTAGCCCTATACTGACTGTCCACGGATGAGGTTAACAAGAGGACAAATGGACAAAAAATGTAATTTTTTGAAAAAAGATCATTCTTCATAAAAAAAAGTAAAAAAATTGATTTACGAAGAGAAAATGTTAATTTTTCTGTACAGGGTTCGCAAACACTAAAAACATGATTGTACTAAGATTAAACTACCTTTATTTTTCATTATTAAGCAAAATGTCCTAAGGAAACTTTATTTATGAGAATGTTTGTAATCAATAAAAATAATAAAATAAAAATTTTTAAACTCCATAATTTAGGAAAAACGCGTTGATTACATGCGGTTACAGCTGGAAAATTGTGTTGTGTAGGAATTTAAAGAAAGCAGGTGTTTGAAGCATATAACAAGTGTTTTTAGGGTCATTTATAATAAAAAATTAAAATAAATAATTTTTGATAATTCCAAAATCAGTTTTATAAAACTTTTTAAGACTCCTGAAACATTAATAAAATAATTTAAAATGCTTTCCTAAATAAATGATATTTTGCAGTAAGGGTAGTTTACTCTTGGAGAAAAATCAGGTTTTTTAAGTTTTTGCTTACCCTGTATACAAAATAAACATTTTCTCTTCGTAAATCATATTTCTTTGCAAGTAATAATTTTTATACCTATTTTTTTTTATTTAAATTTTTAGTCCCCATCTGTGGATAGTCTGTATATAGCAGAGAGATTGCGTTTGTTTTTCATGGTCATCTGTTACTTACCTGCATAAGTAAAAACAATATTCTTGGTTTAATAATAATCAAAAGTGTTTTTGAAAACCTTTTTAACACTTTATTTGACAAAATCTATATGCTAACTTTATAATAAAATTTTTGCTCAGACATATACCTAAAAAGCCGAAAAAATGTAAATCAAGGTAATTGGTAACTAAATTCCAAACAATTCAATCAATATCCAATGCAGACAGGCAAAAAGATAAATGTAAGCCTAATAAAATACTTGGTGTTGCAGTTTTTCCTTTAAAAGAATTTAAATTATGCTGGGTACCTATCACAGTCACAGACAATAAAAGTGTATAAAATATTGTCATTGCAGCATTGTGTCAGCATTCCTTTGATTATCGGTTTTAAACTGGTTTAACTTTTTTAACAGGTTTTACTTTTCTTTCAACCTCACTGGTTATTGACAATTAATACATGTAAATTTACCCTATATGGATCTGGTTTTTGTTAAAAAAGAAATGGAGAGCAAATTAAAAATATTTTATATAGTTCAGCTTAGGGGTATGCCGGGCCGTATTAACTGTTTGAGACGCCCTAGGCTACAATTCCCAGAGCGCCTATTTTCCACCAATAAAATTTTTGAAGAGCAAAAAAAAACAAAAAATGTCCTTCCCTCCTTTTCGCGTCTATTTCATTCCAAAGCACCTTATTCACATAGAAATTAGTCACCAAAAATCTCCACTACCGACCTAAACTTTTTTAAACTTCCCTGTCTGGCGCCTATTTTTTTTTTCATGGCGCCCTAGGCTATAGCCTAGTCAGCTTAATGAATTATACGGCACTGGGGGTATGGTCAATTAAAGCTGGGCCTCTAAAGTATTATACAGAGTGATTCAACATGGGTTTGTCGCGAAACTTTAAGCGTTAATTTTTCCTAATAAAATAATGCTACAGCTTTATATACAGGGTGAGCTTTTTTTCGATGTTTAGTACAGAGATCTTAAGAAACCTCTGCAGGTACGGAGATGGTTAAATGGGGAATTAATTGCAGTTTTTAAAGCTTAGTTTAACACACTTTTTGATTCTTCGGAAAAAATTTTGGCTTATTAAATATTAAAAAAAAAACTTTTTTTACAAAATCGGTTTGTCTCTGTAACGCAGTTAATATTTAAAATAAAAAAGTATAAATAGGAACTTGTAGAGAATCTTCTGAAAAGAAAACTGGTGTCCGAAATTCAATATTTAATGTAGTAGTCCGTTCTTAAGCTCCGACATAAACTTGTATTTTTAAATGAAAACCATAGTTGGCTATGAGATCTTTAAAAGGGCTTTTGTATTAAAAGGTTTTTAACGATGTAAAGCAAAAGTATTTTAAATAAAAAAATAACGTAGTTTTGGACATAATCCTTTTTTGTTTTTTTGGCTTTTGAGAATAACCATATAACCAAATCATTTTAAAATTTATGTGTTTTTCTATGTATGGTTGAAAATCTCTATTTTTTTCGTAGCCTGAACTTCATACTTGACAAAAAAATGTAAATGTACACTCAAGTAGGAGAGAAACAGATGTCGAACGCTGCCGAACGCGGAGGCCGATTGTGCCTCTTCCGCTTTCTCGCTTGCACTTTAAGTCTTAAATTAAACGCCTCAAGCGAGGTAACAACGCCGCATGAGTCATGTTTTTGTGTGTGCAGCCGGCTCCATCGAATTATAAGACGTTGTTACGTCAAAAAATTAAAAACATTTTAAAGTTGTCCATGTTAAGAGGAATTTATTCTAGACAGTCATTCTGACAACATTTTTATTAGAATATAATAATAATAAAAAAATTAAACAATACGAAGTAGGTATTACTTTGGTGAGCTTTTGGTTATTGAATAGCATAAAAGGGGTAAATTTTGTTAAAATATTTTTAGGTTCGGACTTATATGCTAGTTTAATTTTGTATTAATTGTGCTTAATGTTCTTTTATTAGTTTTATTTTTTTAAGCCAACTCTTTTGTTCGGGTTGTGTATTGATGTTCTATAGCTTGTCATTCTGTAAGGTAATATAACTGAAGCGTGTCTTTACAAAAGACGATATATTTAATTTTTATTTTTGTTTTTAATGTCTAGTGGAATCTTACTATTTATATCAAAAAGAACAAATTATTCACCTTACACTTACACAAAACGGCATATGAAATAAAAATGAGACAAATAACTCAGTTTTAGCTAAAGAATTTGTGCATATCAATATAATTAATAAGATCCTACAAAAAATTTAACACAAAAAATAAAATTAAATATATTTTATTTTAAAAAGACACTTCTTAATCATAATACGAGGACAGATAAAACGGCCGTAGGTTTAATCTAAATCAATATTCTTTTAAACATTTTTAAAAAAGTTTAGGGTTTATGTCTATTTGTAACGTAAACAAATGTACTTTCGTAACCTACATAGGGAAGGTAACTAAATTCAGATTAAAATGTAAATAGATGGTAAAGTCCACAATATATTTAACAAAATGTCAAGTATATCGAATTACTTCCTTAGAATAACTATGACAAATTGATAATGGATACTAAACATTTATCTTTTTATTTAATTAACTGTATAATGATTTAACATTATAAATATTTTTTTTAAAATCATCTTTTATTATATTTATTATTAGTAAGACCACGACTACCCAACGGACTTAAATCTATTTAAATTTTTAATATCAGAAGTAATTTTTTTAACAAAAATATTTTTCAATTTTATATTTAGGAAATCTATCCCTTAAATTAAATTTAAAAAAATAACTAATCAACAAAATAAAATTAAGAGTATTTTAAACATTTATATTTGTATTCTAATCACATACTATAATTTAAATTAGGAAATTTTAATAAATATTTATTTGATAGGTTGAGCTAGTAGCATAAAATCTTTTTATTTTTCTATACAAAATAAGACTCAACTTTAATATCTTGGATTTTAGGTGGCCGATCTATTATTTTTCAAGCAGTTATTAGGAATATTTTAATTTATTATACATCGGCCACTACTATTTGAATAAAGAAAACTATTTAATTTTATAATTTAGTACAAAAGATAAATTTAACTTACAAACGAAATTATGACACGCAGTACGTGGGATTTAAAAATAAAACTAAATTTAATATTGTCAACCTAGGATATTTAAAAGCTTCCTTATTTAAATTTATTAGGTAAAAATAATCTTTAGAGGAAGCATTTATTTTCAAGCAGCTACTTTTTTCTAATCCATGTTTAAACTACTAGTTACAAAGCAAAACTGGTTATTGGGCAGTATGTTATGAAATATAGTAATTGCTCAAATATTTTGCGCTGTGTGGGGACGACGCAATAATTTTGATCGTCTGTGGGCCTCTTTACTCGAATGCCAGCATGTTAACATTTTGGATTGGATGACTAATCGTGTTTGATTTGTTATAGCAGAGCCACTTTTACTATGTTGTCATCAATTCGTAAAATACAGTTCTCTCATCAGAACCACAGCGAACCATCCTCAAAATCTAAAAGAGTATTTTAATACGCATTTTCAATTGCATTAAGTCCGTTTTACAGTCGGCAAGTTCTTTCTGCAATTTTGTTGCAGCAACTTTCTTTGAACAATAAACTTGCTGCAAGTTTATTGCAAATTCGTTTTACAGTCGGCAATTCGCTTTTTAATATTGCAAAAATTGGGCAAGGTTCTAACGTGCAAAAATGTAAAAATGAAGTTAGAACCTAACCTAGCTATTGACCGGCATTTAGAATAGCTGTCAAAAATGAAAAAATCGAACGAAAAAGTGCCACCGCGGCTACAATTTGCTCATTATTGCTGCCGCTCCCTCCTGGGGGATGAAAATTCAAGAAACAAGCAAGAAGGTGGTGGTCACTCAACTAGTAACTTTGGGTAGGGTTGGTACCACTAAAATAACCAAATTTTTTCCAGACTTGCAGTTGCAACTGCAAGAAAAATCGGTCCTACTGGTAAAGTTGCAAGTCGCAATAAGATTGCAGAATACGCTGCCAAAAATCAGCTGTTCGCGTACTGCGCATGCCTACCACAAGTTTCTTGCAAGTTGCAGAAAGAACTTGCCGACTGTAAAACGGACTTTAAACTTATTTATTAGGGACTAAGTGGGCTGGTACTATCTTATAAGTAATAATTATTTGTTTACACTGACCCTAATCGATACGTTTTTATGCCATTGAATACTCCTTTGTATTTTTGTGAAATGGTCAGTTCTGGTTTTTAACGTCTCATTTGTGTTTTAAACCCAAGGCTAAAGTTAACACCATAAAATCAGCCCTAAACGTGTTATTTTATTAATTTAATAGGTCACTGACCCGAGACCTTAAGCCTATTATTAGCTTATAAAATTAATGGCGTAAAGCACGAATTACATTGATATGGCCTCCATTAATTTACACTTTATTAAAAAGTAATTATAGGCTTCTAATAAAAATAAAATAATGTTACTTCACCATTATATCAGGAAACTTTACGCGTCAAGAAAATAATGTCATACTTTCAGGTATTTTTATTTTTGTTCAGCGTTAAATTTAGGAGGGGGGTGATAATACCCCGGAGCCAGAAAATTTCAACCCCTTCGAATAAATTTGGTGTATGGTGTATAGTATGAACTTAATCTGAAAGTAAAACTTTTATTTTATTTTTTATTAAATTGTTGCTGGTTTTTAAGATATTAACAGTATGTTCTTATACTGATTAATAATTAAATATAAAGAAGGAAAGTAATATTTTAGATTTAATGATTTTGTCACTGTCAGGGTGATAGATAATACAATACCATGTAATTAATTAACTTTTATTGTAAGAACTACCAATAAGTCAGTCATCTATTTAGTTTATTTTAGATACATATTTACTTACTTAACCTAAAAATCACTCATAATTCTAATCGATTAGTAGTTTTTACAAGAACAGGTAATTAATTACATGGTATTATATTTTTGTCACTCTGACACAGACATAATGACTTAAAAATAATGAGAACCAAAATATTATTTTTTTATTTTACTTTTATTAATCTTTAATAAGTAATCAGCATACTGCTGATATAAAAACCAGCAATAATTGACGTATAGTGTGTTTTACATTTTTAATGTAGAATCTAATACAGAATCAAAATTTGTTAAAATATACAGGGAATTTCATTTACAAAAACCCAACTTGACGATAAAAATTATGTTTTTGAGACACCTTGTATAATATCAAGTACTGTCAATAAAAAGAGTGTATCCGAAAAAACATTTCTTATTTTAGGTTTTTAATGTATCTAGTACAAGGGCGAAGTTATTTCGTATAAGAATAGAGTTGGGATAACCTGTATATGCGCATTTTTTGTTAAATTTAGGTGCATATATAAGTATCCTTTATGTTAAGTTACTGACATTACATTTTGGGGTTATAAAGTATTCGCCAGGAGCTTTGAAATGATCCCTATGTCATAAAACCCTCCTCTATTATTTTTTTTGTCTAATATGACACCCAATATGTTGTTATCAAGGTTTTAAGTTTTTAAATTGATTCACCCAGGGGGGTAAATTAAAGATATGTATTCTTAGGGATTGTTATTTTATTCGATGCTCTTTCTTGTTGCACCCTCGTATCGAGAATTTAAATGTTAATACGTAATTGAAAAAAAGCTGACAAAATATATTTTTTACTTACTTTAATTCTTTAATTTAAAATTAAGTAAAGTAAAAAGTATTTTACTTCTGGTCATTTTTCATGTATTTATTTATAACTTGTAATAACACTGTACAATCGAAATAATTTTTTTGTTTCTTAGTTATGGACCATGCAGCTAGCTTTTAAAATGCCAAAGTAAAATTCAAAAATATTTTAATTATTTGTCCTTTTGTAACACCCATCGTAAAACATACTGTATATTTGCAAAGAAATCGTTTTTCATAGGATTATCTTAACATTAAATCTAAAAAACAGTTATATGCTTATGGATTGGCTGCACCATATAAAAAATATTTTAGTTTTTTCTTTTGTTACACTTAGTTAAATTTTTCTAAAAAAATCCTCAAATCCTTTCATATAGTATTAAATTGGGGCGTATATAAAGCATCACTAAAATATATTCCCCATAAAGCAAACAGTCATTAATATATGTCATACCTTAATCATAATGTATAAACGTTCTGCTTCCTTGCATTTATGGGAAATTTGTTATATACATATACCCTTTGATATCACCGGCTTTTACTATTATTACTTCCCCTATTATTACAAAGCATTGCTAGTACTGTGCAACGTTTAATACTGAATAGGGTGGGTCAAAACAATCGACCATTTTTATTTTGACTTCTGACACTGAATTGGTTCCTAGGTACTTCCAGAAAATGCTAGTCAACGATGAGCTTTTAATACACTTATTAAAAGAAAAATCCGCCTCTTTACAGTTTAACATATTTTTTCAGTCTTACACAAAATAAACAAAAAAAATTGAACCGACTTAAAAAAACTCACTAAAAAGTGAAAAATAATAAAAAACTAAAATAAAAAGGAAGTCGAGTAACACCATATGATATTAGAGCATAAAAAGCTTTAGTTTTTTAGTTATTAACATTGAGTAGTTTAGCACTAATGGTGTTACCCGACTACTTTTTGTATTATTATTTTTATTATTTTTAACTTTTTAGTGAGTTTTATTAATTTTTCGAAATTGGTTGAAATTTTTTAAATGTTTATTTTTTTCAGTTTATTATGATTACTAATAAATCGGGTAACTTACACTAAAAAACGCTACTAGTACCTCATTTGGTTCGATAAAAACGGTAAATAATAAGTTGTTTTAAATTGAAATTTAGAAAAATTACTTTTGCGTTTTGAATTTTGTAACTTAATGAAAAGTAGTTATTCACAATTATGTTTCTACTATTTCTATTGGACATTAAACGCTTTACAAAAAAGGTCTCTCTACCTTTTTTAAGTAAGTTTAAAAGAAAAGATTTTTTTTATTAAACATTTTTAATTTTTGATATTAAATATGTTGTTATTGGTTAGATTTATCAAAAAATTATAAAAGAATTAATTGTCAGTAATTAATTTTCAGTAAGCTACAAAATTCTAAACAAAACAGATATTTTTCCTAATTTTTTTTTTTGACCTTGTTAATGGTTAGATTTAAAAAAATAATAATAAAAAATAAAAAAATCTTTTTTGTTGAACGAATAATTTTCCAAAAAATTTTTAGATTTTTGCTGTATGATTAACGAACGGTGAGATATTAATTAATTAATGGGACAAAAAAATATGCCAATCTCGAGGCAAGCCTGCTATGAGGCGGATCCCTCTTCTGAACTTTAAAGCTCATAGTTTCCAAGCATTCTCTGGAGGTCCCTAGAAATCAATTCTTTAGTGTCGGAAGTCAAAATAATTGTCGATTTTTTGACCCACCACAAACATTTTCATAAATAATATATTTAATAACAAAGACCAACTTATATTAAAGAAAAAGTTTGGCTTCTTTTTCAGCAAGAGGTTAATTTCTATTTAATTTTTGCCATTAGGGTTTTTCTAACTATAATGACTTTTAGAGGGGTGCAAAAATGAAGACCAAAAGAAAAATCATGTATAGTACTTTACCCAATAATTTAAAAAAGCGAAAAAAGGTCTTTACTTACCTCAACAGACATTCATATTTCTGACATCTCCTATACTCTTTTCAATCTGGGAAAAAAATTAAAGAGCAAAAAAAGGTCTCTACCTTAAAAACCTTCTTGTTCCTGTATACTGTGTTTAATTGAAATAGCAAGTTTATTTCAAGAAAACGCCAAGGAATGCCTAAAAAATTTGCGACAAACCAGTTTCGGTTCGATCACTACGCTACGGTATCCCGCGGGGTAATACCGTGTAACGTTCGTTTTTTGTTCTAATAAGAGATGTACTGTAACAATTTACGTGATCTTTTTTTTTTTAATGATCCTCCCGTCACTGAAATCTTTTAATAATATTTTTTAATTTTTTTGCATTTTCTTTTTATAAAAATAAAATTAATACAATTTTCTCTAGAGGAGGGTAAATGCGGTAACAGCTACCAGAGTCGTTGAAATTCGACGCGTTCTAGGAAAGGACAAGAGAAAAACATTTACCTTTCCTCCCCATAGTTGATGATAGTGGATCAATGACGAAACGTCGGATCTTAGATTTAATGACATTATTTTATAGAACAAAAAAGTGGCAATGATAACAAGTCCATTTGTTTTGAAAAATCTCTTGACATAAACTGAGAAAAAAAACTGTTTTTTATTATTTTTTATAATAAATATCTTCAAACAGAACTTATTTTGTTTCAATAATATCGGTAGAAAAAATGTGTCTTTTTATAGGTTAAAATTACACCATCTATGGAATAACGTAAAGGCGCAAATATTGTTTTGCCCGTAGTGGCGAAACAGCTGGATCGGGCCCTGGTGTTGCCGCGCGTATGCATTCCTATACAGTCCAACAAAAAATCACAGCCTCATTATTTTTTAATTAACCAATTAACAATTATCCTCTTTATAACTATGCATTTATTATTTAATTTTTAAAAATTGTATGTACTTACTTTTTGTAAAAATAATACTAAAAAAGTATAAATTCCTTTTTAATTTCTTAGTCATTTAAATTTATTATTACTATTAATTTTCCATAATTTCTATTAAATTTATTTGCAAACTGTCAAATTTTAAAACTAGTGGTTTGAAACAAAACACTAATTCAGTGTCAAGGGTTAAAAAGTTACTTTTTTTAACACTTTGTGTAGTATAATAGAATGGAGTACTTTAACTTTATGTTAATAATTTAAAAACCGCATTTTTTTAACGGTCGTGGAAATTTTTTTATTTTTGTGCCCTAGCAAGGACAAAGAAAAGGGCTTGTTTACCATTTAAATCTTATAAAAACATCAAAATGATTGTGTGATCATGTTCAGACATTATTTAACAAAAGTTAGGTAACTGAAGTTAAATGAACTGTCAAAATTTACCATATAAAATAATTTAAATGTCCAACTAAGTGTGCATAATATCGAGGTTGATTTTAACACTAGATTTATTTGTGTTCAAAGTAAGCAAATCTCACTGGCCTATAAGGAAATAAAAACTATTTATTTGTGGTTACTGTAAAAAGTAAATTGCGTAAGAAACAAAACCAATCAATTAGGTGTTTAAGTGCTAAAGCGCTATTTAAAAAAAATAGTGATAATTAAAAGTAACAACATTAGCGCGTATCCGGTTTTTTATTTCTTGTGGTATTTCTTAAGTTGCTGAATTGCAAAAGATAATTATATTGTTTATATATAAAAAAATATGTTAGCCCCTTTAGAAAATGTAGATATTTATAAGTTCATTACAACTAAGAACTAAAAACAGCATTAAAATAAAAAAAAAAACACTGTCTTTTAAAAACTTTTTATTTTTCAGCTTACCTATCTTTATAAAAATAAGCTTTATGTTTTCACTTATTATTTTTTCAATTCCTAGTTCCAACAATTACGATAAGTACAATACCTGAACCTAACCAACGTAATAATAAAAACATGTGCTTTCAAATTCTTATAGATAGTTATACCGAGCAGCTAATTTACAAAACCTATACCCGTTCAGTCAGGACCGTGACTAAACTCGAGTTATTTTTTGTTTGCAAGAAAAAATTACAAAGTCTACCCCATTTCGGTTCAAAAATTTACCATTTGAAGGTTCGCGGCAAATAACGATCAGAGTCCATTTTTTGCCAATTCTAAAATAAAAAGCACTATCAAATACCTAGTACCTAAAATATTTAAACCTATTTATAATTACAGCAAAAAAGTTTGTATGGCTCGAAAAAGCAACATTCAAAGATACAACATGTGGACTAAGGCCTTTTTATGCACGCGTTTTTGTCGCCTGTCGCGGTACGACAAAAAACGCGGCGTTTCTTGGCTTCTTTTAGGCCTCTTTTATGCATGCGTTTTTTGTCGCCTGTCACTTGGCGACAAAAAGCGATGCGTCCCGCTTTCAAATTTGATCAGTTGCAAGTGGACCAAATAACGGGGTTATTATAATAAAAATGAATCCGGTTATTACGTTTTTTATATACAAAAATGTATTAAAAAAGACGACAGCGACGTTGGGATGTGCATCCAATTAATAGTGCAAGACTTCTCAACGGCGCAAATGTCGCAAATTTCCTTCCATGCATCTCTTTTCAATTGCCTGTTTTTATACTCTTTTGATGATGAATCCCACAAACATGGTTTTTCCTTTACTGCGTCAATAAACAATTCAACGTCCAGATTTTCCATGGTACTTCATCAACACAACTCCGCAAACTGACTGAACAAAATAAACAAGATAAGACAAATATTTGGCGGCAGCGATAATAAACGCGCTGCATAAAAGCACCAATTAAAATCAATGTACTTTGAAAACGCCTGTCGTTGCGCGTTTTGTAATTCCAAGCGACAGGATTTCAGTACGCCGCGACACAAGCGGCAAGCAATCGATTGTCGTCGATGCATAAAAGCGCACATTAAACCACGTGCTTTTAGAAAACGCCGCGTTTTTTGTCGTACCGCGACAGGCGACTAAAAACGCGTGCATAAGAGGCCCTAGGAGCGCTCATGTTTAACGCGCTGACGTGAATAAAAGATGATAGATCCATATTGGTCGAATTTTTGCGACTTCCAGTTTTAACTTGTTTTCTATAAAATATAATGTTTTTGGTTTTATCTTTAATATCTACATTACCAATATTTGACCTAAAATTTTAAAATGCAAACACTGAAAAAATATGCTATGATTAGGTAGTAGTTATTTAAAAATAACGACCGTAGGTGAGGTACTACCGCGTTGTCCAAAAGGTGCTGTGAAATGCATAACTGCATGTTTCAGTGCTTTGGACAACGTTGACGGAAACGAGGGAACGATGGGTTAAACATCTAATAACGGTACCCACGGTACTCTGGTATTTAGGCATATGCCTTCGTTAGATGTCAAAAAATGCTAATTGAACTCTGATCGTTATTTGCCGCGACCCTTCATATCAGTATAGCATTTGTAGCTATATTTTATACTGGTTAAGGAGGTAGGTATTGGGATATCGTCGAATAGCAACAAAAAAGGATGTATGTGGCTAATCAATCAGATGTGTTTACATGCAGGTATTCACGTTAGATTGTCTCTTTTCTTTACATTGGCTATGTGTTATGTTATTTAGCTGATTTTGTATACCTGTTTCAGTCGTCCAAACTATTTTAAAGGGAACAAATGTGAATATTAAAAAATTGACCAGATATTTTTAAATAATTTGGGGGACGCCTCCTATGCATTAGGAAAATATTAAGGTTAGATATTTAAAAAAATGGACCCCACTGCATTTTCCTAAAATATATATACCTATATATTTTTTAATCCCATTTAGTTAAAAATAAATTTGATTTCTTTTTTTTTATATTTCATATCACTTATATCAAATTATACAGTAAAAAAATCACCTTTTTTATTTATGATTTAATTAGATATGAATTTGACCATGCCGAGAAATGGTTTCTATTTTTTTGCGGAAACATCAAATAAAAAAGTCAAAACATCAATTTTTGTTAAAGTTCTATAATAACTCCAGGGCAATCGCTTTGTAAAGACTTTTTATTATTACAGGGTGTTGTATTTAGTCAGTGGAATGACAAAATTAGGCTTTATAGGTGCCACTGTATATTTTTAAAAATTAAGAATTTACAGAGTATTTAAAAAATATTTTTAATAAATCAAATTACATCTTCATGCAACAGTTCTTCAGAATAATGACGTGTAGAGATTTAAATAATTTTAATTAATAAAACTTTTAATACTAGTATATTAAACTTAATGATTTTACTCCCAATAAAATTGCTTGAAGTAATGAACAACTTTAGTCATTTATTAGTTAACATTTGCTATTCTTAGTGTTTCAAAATTTAAAGAATTTCTAATTATTTTTTTAAAGTATCTATACAATTTTTTCTAAAACGTATAGGTCATAAAATGCTTGACCGTTAAGTTGCTTTCTTGAAACACTATATTTAAATGACTGAAACAGTATAAATATTTGTTTATAAAATCATATTTAAAATTTTACTTAAAACACCACACCAATATGGACAAATTGTTAACCGAAATGGAGTAGACTTTGTAACTGTTTTTGCAAACAAATACTACTCTAGTTTAGTCACCGTCAGGGCCGTATTAACCGTTTGAGGCGCACTAGGCTAGAATTCCCCAAAGCGCCTATTTTCCACCAAAAATTTTTTGAAGAGCAAAAAAAAAGCTCCTTTCCTCCTTTTCGCGCCTGTTTGCCTATTTCATTCCAAAAGCACCTTATTCACAGAGAAATTATTCACCAAAAATCCCCACCCAACCTCAACTCCCCTGTCTAGCGCCTATTACTCCCTGTCTGGCCTATTTTCTCATGGAGCCCTAGGCTGTAGCCTAGTCAGCCTAATAGATAGTACGGTCCTGGCCACCGTCCTGACTGAACTGGTATAGGCTTTGTAAATTTGCTGCCGGGTGGGCATCCACAATATAACTTACTACCTCAGTAATCCAAGTGACGTATTGTCCAAGGGACTGGTTGTCCAAGGGATTTTTGAATTGTCTGATAGAGCATAGTTTTTTTGTTAGTTTTTATGCTTACTGTTAAATTAAGATCATATACCATAGTTGTTTGTGCCTGGAGATCACCTTAATGCCAACTACTCTCTTATCGAGTTGTAGAGTATTGGTACATTTTGATTTTAGACATATCGCGGTTGTCAAGGGATCGGTGCCACAAACTTTTCTGGGCCAGATATACAGGTGTGACTACGTAAGTTGGCGGCATATGGAAAACTTTTAAATTATTAATTTTATGAAAGAGGTATTTTTATAAAAAGTTCTGCATGGTCTAATGTGCTGCTAATATCTCAAATTGTTAAAAAAGAAAAGATGTTAAGAATTGCAAATTACTCCCACATATGCAACCTTGTTCACTTCCAACAAAAATATATGTTTTTCGGCGATAAATGAGAAAATTCTAAGGTTTGTACATTAGTGCATTGTACTCTCTTCTTATTTTAATAACAATTATTTAAAAATGCATTTAAAACTGTCCTAAGACATGTATATACATGAAATAGAGGCCACTTATGTACAAACCTTAATTTTGTCATTATCGCCGAAAAACATTTTTTTTTGTTGGAAATGAACAAAATTGCACAGTTGAAAGTTATTTTTAATTCTTAACATCTTTTCTTTATAATAATTTGCGATATTAGAAAATATACAGGCATCTTTACTCTTTAGCAAAAACAACATTTTGTGGCCAAACCTCGTACATGACTGAAACATTTTGATATCTGATGATTGTGCATTTTAGATTTTAGACCATGCAGAACTTTATGGAGAATAATCTTTTTCGTAAAATGCCAATAATAGAAAAGTTTCCCATATAGGTTTCCCATATGCCGCCAACATTACGACACACTGTATACGCAAAAAGATCCCAAAGCAGTAGATTAAAAAAAAACGTGGCATATTTTTTCTTAATTGTATTATACCTACTAATGTTTTTAATTTGGTTAATTAATGGTTTTTGTTAATATAAAGTTATGGACACTTTTCTTATGTGGAAAAAAACTTAATAAAACTCATCCCATTAAATCAGTTACGCAGCGTGTCTACTAAGTTCGCACCATATAGAAAAGCTTTTTTTATTATTAATTTTTAAGAAAAAAAAAAGTTAGTCATTATAAAAAGTTCTTGCATGGTATAAAACTCAGAATGCAATTACTAAATATAATTTTTTTGCAGTGGTATACAAGGATGTCAAAAAATATGAAGTTTGCTTACGAGAGAAGTACCTTTATTTATTATAATATTAAATTGGCATTTTATAAAAAAAAATGTTGAGGATTAAAAGTAGTATTCAAATATTCAAAGTTATCGATTTTCTGAAAAAAAAAAATATGCGGTAAGGGTAAAAATTTAAGTTTATAACATTAGTGCTTACTTAATTCGAAATGTAATAATATGTAAAGAAAGCTTAAGAACTGTCAAAACAGCGAAAAGTCACAGAAACGGTCGTTATTGCAAAAAATGTTTTTTCTTTTATAATCAAATTTCCATATTTAAAAGCCATTTTTAATGCCAATGCTTTTCTTAATAAACTTTTTAATATCATATTAAATAAAGGTACTTTCCTCTCAAGCAAAATTCGTATTCTTTGACCGATGATTTCATTTTACGTTTTAGACCATGCAGAACTTTTTATAAAGAACAACTAACATATTCTTCGTAAAATAATGACATTTATTAATATCAGATTTGGTTTGCTTGAAATTAATAAAATAGTGACCAATTAAACACTTGACTTTATATATAATTTCTGTTTTTTACCAGAGAAGAGGGTGATTTTGCTGTTGGACAAATAAAAGTAAATTGACCCATATAATCTTATATATAAAATTCTCGTGTCACAATGTTCGTTCCCGTACTCCTCCGAAACTGCTTGACCGATTCTCATTAAATTTTGTGAGCATATTGAGTAGGTCTGAGAATCGGTCAACATCTATTTTTCATACCCCTTAGTGATAAGGGTTGTCCAACCCTTAACATTTTTTTTAATTTTTAGGCTAAAAATTACTTAAACATTATTTATATGGCAAAACAACGTTTGCCCAAAGAGAATAGACAAGGATAGAGGATCAATCGCCGTTTCGAAAAGTGGCACAATTTGAAGAAAGAGTCTGCGGGATGGCAAGGCATGCGCATACGCACTCCAATGTCAAAATCGGCGGTATATTCAAAAACATTGATTTATTGAGTAAATATACATAAAACATTAATAAAAAGTGTGAAATGTGGTTAATACTGAAATTTATTAATAATTTAATGACTAAATATTGGTAATTTAGTGCTAATGGTGTATTAAAATCTATTTGGTAGAAGTCTATTTTTTTCTTAGATTGGAATAGGTTAATGTGGAACAATATATATACATTTTAGGAAATAAGAACTAAAAATGAAAATCTAAAAAGAATTATTTCTTAAAAACTAAACTTTTATTGTGAAATTACATATTTAGCATAAAGAATGGTTGTAAAATGTAAAAGAAGTGTATAATTTTAAGTTAAGAAATATATGAAAATAGCACGCTTAAACTTACCAAGCAAATATATTATAGATTTATTTTGATCCTATTTAGTTGAAAGGTATTATAGTGTATAAGTTAATATTACTTATATTGAGAAAAGCGTAGTAGGATTTCAGTTTCCATAGGCCACTGTGCTTGGTCCATTTTATTCAATATCTACATACTTGTTTTTTAGGTATGAGGAAGCAGATAAGATTGTAGGTTTTAATTAACAATGAAAATTTAAGTTTCCACAATACTGAATACAATATTATTTTAAAATAAAATACTTTTGTAAAGGAAGCTCAAAAATGCTCGGTATTGCAGAAAAAAAATCTTAATCCTAAACATCTTTTTTCCACAAATTTTCGATATTGACAAAATTAGGTGTACTTTCCTCTTAAGAAAAATTCATAATTTTTAAGATATTTTATATACCTACCACCGAAAACAATTAATGTGGGATGGTTGAATTTTTTCGTAAAATTAATAGTTTGCCTTATGGTACGAACTTAAGTAGACACACTCTAATCTTGGTTTGTACCTCAACTAGGTCAGTTATTTAGTGTTTAGGCCTTTTTATTTTTTCGCTTTAGTATAATTTTTATCACTATTAATACTTTTTAAACTGGTCATTTGTCTGTCTTACAGTTCAAGGAATTTTTTAAATATGGAGTGACGCACACAGAAATCCTCTATTGGTTCATTGTGTTTTTACCTCCAGCAAGATATTCATTAAATATATTTTACGTATTTATATAAAATATTAATGTATATAATATTTTGTTAAAAAAATAAATCTTACATAAAGTGTTAATTTGTTTTTATTCATAAAAAAAACCACGTAAATTTCAAAAATAATTTATTTAAAAAACCAATAAATTTACAAAAATGTTGTTTCAATAATTTATATTTATAAACACAGGTCACACGTAAAATTAAACCGAATAAAACACAAAACAAATAAACAACCACAACAATCACAAAACATCAGCCATATTGAACATATTGAAAGTTCAAGAGTTTTGACATTTATAACAGCCAATAGCAAGCCGAAAAAAGAACCTCTCATGCGCATGACGAGTAATCCCGCTGTGTTAAGTTAACCATCAAACCGGTTAAAGTTCGCAAGATATTTGGCTGATAGTATTGATTCAGACAGAAAAATGTTACGTAAAAAGTGCGTACTGAAACAAAAAAATTATAAATATATCCATACTTTTGACTAAGCACGTGCTTTTTAACAACTGTAAGCAAGAATAAAATAAAACTTTGACGAGCTCTTTCGGTCGCTGAACACAATCACAAGTCGCAGGTGTGTGCCATTTTTTAATTGGTGGGGGTAAATCAACTGTTTCTCTCCCCTTGTCCATTCTCTTTGCGTTTGCCGGGTCAGCTATATGTATAAACTTTTTTGCTGTAAGCATATGCAGCCAACAATACACTTTTACCTGTTCGGTTACCAGGTGAACCGTATAGAACCGTGCTGCCTTCAGGTATGAATGGGTTCGTAAAACAGCTGCTTTTCAAAACAAAGTCATGTCGTGACGGAATATTTCCGTTATAAACTCAACATACTAAGTTTATGTGATAATTTACATGTTTTACAATTAATTCTTTTAAATTAATTTTTTTAAATATGATACAAGGTATATGTAAATATTAATAAAAGACCTAATTTGTGGATATTGTCTTTATTATAATTAATAGTGATGAAACGGTGTTTTTGCTGTGAACTGTGTTTATGGAATTTTGTTTCGTACAATGGTATGAAGGTGATTAAAGCTATAACGGGGTATATTGTGGATAAGCGGAGTCCCTGGGACACCAATCTGATTTAATTAAATAATACATCAAAAATATAAGGTAAAGTTGCTGAAATTTTGTTCATGGTATATAAATAACCGTATTTTAATATTTGGTGGTTCATTAAATCCAATAAATTTGAAAATACCAAAAATTTTTGGTCAAACCGAAAATTATATACCAGGTGATATACCGGGTGACAACGGAATTACTATCCAAAAATTTATTTTCTTCAGTGCAACCGTATAGTTTTCAAATTTAGGGACGTTATATTGTATCACAGGATGCCAATTTAGGACATAATAGCATCTGTGTATTACTTCCGGTTTAACCGAAAGTGATAAAACTTAGATATTTTTAATGTAACATTCTGTATATTTTTAGGATTTGAATTCTACAGGTCATTCCTGGTTTTGGAGGAAATGGCGTTTGAAAATTTCCAAACGACAGCACAAAATGCAGTTTTATGGGAAAACTAATAAACATCACAAAATGAAAATGCTTAAAATATTTCTTTTAGAAGACTCTACCTTTAAAGACCGTTATAATACTACTTCCTTTTAACCGGAAGTGCTGTAAATTTATATTTCTAAGTATAATAACCCTGGTAATTTTAATGGAAACCCTATATATATTTTAAGATTTAAATTATTTAGGCTATTCCTGATATAAAACCTATTATACACCCATAACCTATCTTTTTAGTTTTAGAGAAAACGGCGTTTAAAAAAGTTCAGACGACGACACGATATTCATGAAACTTTTGTTGTGAGGTTGTTCGGACCTAGGTGTATTTTAGGTTTTATATCAGAAATAGCTTAAAGAATTTAAGTCCTAAAAATATATAGGGTGTTTCATTAAAATTACCAGGGCTATCATCCTTGGAAGTTTAAATTTTACAGCATTTTCGGTTAAACAAAAAGTGGTATTATAATGATCTCTAAAGATAGAGTCATTTAAAAGAACTATTTTAAGCATTTTTAGTTTTTGTGTTGTTTAAACGCCATTTTCTCCAAAACCAAGAGAGTTAGGTTATGAAAATAATAAAGGTTTTATATCAGGAATGACCTGTAGAATTCAAATTCTAAAAAATATCCATGGTGTTCCATTTAACATATCCAAGTTTATATTACTTCCGGTTGAACCGGAAGTAATACCCAGATGCAATTATATCTAAAATTGGCATCCGGTTATACAATGTAACGTCCCTAAATTTGAAAACTTTACGGTTTCCCTAAAGAAAATAAATTGCTGGATAGTAATTTCGTCGTCACCCGGTAAAATGCTGCTTTACCTCTAACTGTTTTTTTAGTTTTTTAAAAAGACTAATAAAACTTTTACACTATAACAAAATCATAAATTAACTTTTAATATTATTTAAAAATTTCAAAATCACTTCCGGTTTAACCGGAACTACCATGGACTTTTAATTTTAAATACAAGTGCCTATTTTTTTAGGTTTGTATTCTTTATAAAATATCATAAAGGGTGTTTTTTTTTAATGACGGCACAAAATATGTTTAAAGATAATCAAGCACAGTCATTATTTCTGCATCATATGCTAAGTAGGCTGTGCATGTAAATATAAAAATGACTTATTTACTCTCCCAGGTAGCAATATATTCAATTTTCTTTAATAAATTACTTACATTCAATAATTTCAGTTTTCAATGGAATTAATAAGAGAAAATTCCGAATTTCTTCAAACATTTTAAATGAAAACACCCCTACTTTAAGTAAAGATATGCTCTATTTTGATTTAGCGGATTCATTTATTTAATGCTAAATTATTGAGTACACGCCACAATTTACGAAAAATTCGACCCATTTAATAGTGCTGGACAGGGTTAGCTCGCTATACTCCTGGGCCAGGACCGGCCCATTTTTTATAGATATATGTGGTGTATATGTAATAAATTACAACTTATTGCCACTTTGTTATATTATTTTTAAATTTTGCACTAAAACATTTATTTATTGACATATTAAAAGATATTGCCTATGCAGTGCCGTATTATCCATTAGGCTGACTAGGCTACAGCCTAGGGCGCCATGAAAAAAATAGGCGCCAGACAGGGAAGTAATAGGCGCTAGACGGAGGAGTTTTAAAAAAGTTAGGTCGAGTGGGTATTACAGGAAATACCTCTGTGAATAAGGTGCGCAACGGAAGTAAGGACCTTTTTTTTTTTGCTCTTCAAAAGTATTTTGTCACGCAAAATAGGAGCTCTGGGACTTGTAGCCTAGGGCGCCTCATAGGGTTAATACGGCCCTGTGCCAATGTTAAATATGGCAGCCATAGATCATTTATTTACGACATTCGTATAACGAAATTCATAAATATATGTTCTAATTTATTATAGATGGACCCACATTAAATTTATTTTAAAACTGATACCGCAAAGAACACAAAAAATGATAAAGTAAATAAACCCTTTTGTGAACAATGATTTATTGCAGCAAAATATAATCAACTTGACGAGTTTCTAGTTCCACGCCACGTGCCACTGGTATTATGGCAAGATAGAGGCGAAATGAGAGGATGTTATTTAAGTACGTGACACGTGCTTTAGCAGTGATTTTTTTATTTGTCTAAAAATATGAAATCAGGCTCTGTCAGCGCTATGTGCCTTCGAAAAGGTTTGCTTACTTTATCATTTTTGTGTACTTGGCGGTATTGCTTTCAGAATGAAATAAATGTGGACCCATCTATATGTGTTCGGTAGAAAAGTTTTACTTGAACCGCCTATGTGGTACCAAATTATTCGGCATAAAATGCTCTTTTAGAATATTATGCTAACGAGCCACCTTTGTTCCACTTGAAAAAAGAGGTTATGACTTAGAAGTCGTAAAAACAAAAGACGATTGATTTTAGTTTTCCATGGCTACTTGAGTTAAAATAAATCGTTTTCGCTTAATCATGGCATTTGGGGGTTTGGGGTTTGTCTCCTCCGTGGCGCAGTGGACAGAGCTTTGATCTTTGGAGCCAGAGGTCGACGGTTCGATTCCCAGCGGGGAGACATATTTAGGTAGTAGTTATTTGAAAAATAACGACTGTGGTAGCACTACCGCGTTGTCTAAAAGGTACTGTGAAATGCCTAACTGCATGTTTCAGTGCTTGGACAACGTTGACGGAACAGGGGGAACGATGGGTTAAACATCTAATAACCCGACACCCACGGTACTCTGGTATTTAGGCATATGCCTTCGTGGGATGTCAAAAAGATAAAAAATAAAAAAGTTCTGGATTTGAATTTAAAAATATATTTTTTTACAGCACAAATGTCAAAAATGACATGTGAGGTGTCTTTGTATTCAAAGTGTCATATTCTATCGATACAGGATAAAATATATCGGTAGTGCAATTTAAAATTTGAAAGTAGCAGTCATTTTCGGTTAAACCGGAAGTAGTCGAAAACAAGTAAATAGATTAATCAATTCACAATTAGGTATTTCGTATAACGATATACCAAATTTCATCTTTCTATTGTAAAAAAATAAAAAAGTTATAGGGGAAAACCACTGGTGAGAAACATCTGGTATGTAAAATAAAAAAATTGAGAGTAGGTGAAGGTCATTTCTCATGCGGATCCTGTACTTTACGTTTTTTAAAACCTCTGTATATAAACATAAAATAAAATGACCTGTAGCATGTCAGGTTAAAGCTGCCATGCTACCGTAATTTGGTATTAGTGACATTTATTTGGTATTTATGACTTAATTAATTAGAGTTGCATTAACCACCACACCAAGAATAATATCACATTATGTCATATACAGATATACCCAGGGGTGCTGGAATAACTGATTAGACACGATATTCATAATCCCTGTTCACTGGAGGGCACACTCGCGGATAAAATAATATATTTATCCATTCAAAAAATTTGTTATTGATTAAATGTTTGCTATTACAAATATAATAATATAAAAATCAAAAATTAAACGTATGCAGAAGTTAATAAGCATATACATTTTATTAGGTTTCGTAATAAATATAGTTATTTACATTACAAGGAAGAAAAGTTACACTTTACTCCGGAAGAAATGTATGTTATTTTTACTTCTTTTGCGACATTTTCAAGAAATACATAATTATAAAAAAGTCAATAAATTTAATAGTTTTGGTGGTATTTCTTTTCATAATTTTCTTAAATTTAATAGTTTCTTTTTGTTTACCGTTTACTTATATCATATTTATTATAAAATTACCGTACTGAAAATAAAAAATTAATAATGGTATATTATTTTTTCAATTAAAAAATAATAATTATGGTTTAAATTGCCTAACGGTTAAAAAGGCGAAACCCAAATTTGAGTGAAATGGTTATTAACTACTTGGGTTTACTTTTGGATGAATATGATCGCCAAATTAGACAAAAAGCTATAAACGTAGTGATGTATTTGACGAATACAATTTGCTATTAGTTTTATATCACTGATATTTCATACTACGTTATTAATATTTGCCAATAAAATAGTGGTCATGAAAAGAATGTTAGCGTGTTTCTGTATGCATGTACATTTGAGTAACGACAATCTTTTGTAAAAATCTTGACATCAAAACAATTTAAACTTTTTACAAACGGCAGCTTAAATCAACTTCTACCAAGTTTACCTTTTTACGTAAAATATGTTAAAAAATAGTAATTCTTATCTAAAAGTTATATACAAGGTGACTTAAAAGTTATTTTGTTTTTAATTTGTGCAAGATACCGCAAGTGTCTCCCTTAAATTTATAACAAAATTAATGGCAGATTCTTATTTATCAGTACCCAAAACTCCGCCTAGCCGAATATTTTTACAATACACCTATTGAAAACTATTAAAAAAAAACTAAATTCAGAATAAATATTTGGTACTTTGCATCTTCAAACTATTCACTTAGAGAGAGAGACTTGACTGAGGTAAGTTGGATTAAATCGTCACATTTTACCTTCCGGAATTTTTTCCGCACTTTTCAGAGACACACTGTATATAATTTGCCCATTGGGTATACATACCATATCATCATCCTTGGTGGCCAGATCGGGGTTTTTAAATATTATACTATTCTTATTACAGATTTTATCAAGCAGCAATACTGCTTTATCGTGACAGGATTATATACATAATTAATATCAACTGGCTTCGTAATTAACCATTAAAAACTACTATTTTCAATTATGTTCACGACGACAGGTTGTTTACGGAGGTCTTGGGGAAGTTATTTATTATACTGCATGTTTATTGCAATATTATCTTATTTCCAATTAAGACTTACTTTTGTTTTGCAATCAGCCGACAACTTTTTGCACAATTTGTGCAAAAAAGCCTAAAATTAGGGATTGCACCATATTTTCTATGTTTTTGTTTTAAGTTAATTTTGTACAAAATATTTTCAATTACACAAAAATGAAATTATATATAAATTGGGCAACTACAAAACATAAAAACTAGTTATTGAAAGCATGTCAGTAATTGGTAAAAAAAAAACTATTTTTTTCCTTTTTTTTAAATTCTTAATTGACGAAAAAATATTACTATCATTTCTAAAATGATAAATAATTAGCTATTAATTATTATAAGTATAATTTTGTTTTTATTGTTTTTGTCTAGGTTTATGTTTATTAATATATATTTTTTAATTTTCAGGTATGTAAAATCACATCTTCAGGTTTAATAATGTCGGTAAGTTTTGAGTGGGCTTTTTATATTTAAATAAAACCTTTCCTACTTAAACATACTTATATCATTAAGGTTAAACTATCCTATAAAAAAAGTAGATATTGTTTTTAAAAAATATGATGTTTGGTTTTTGATTTTTTCCCCTCCTATTCTCAAAAATCTAAATTTGGAAGTATTTTTAAATTAAAGGATAATGAAGTTTTTTGGTATTTTGTTAAGTTTAAAAGAAAACATTAAAATTTACCCACAATTTTAAAAACCTCAACTCTCCGTGTTATTGCAATTCTCGATATCTTAGCTAACTTTTTTTATGATTTTTCTATAAGTACCAAATTAAATGTTCATAAATTTTTATTGTTAGTTCTTAAATTTAGTCAACATAGGATATACATAATTTTTGTGGTCTTTGGTCCCTTGGATTTTTTTATAAAACTTCGATTCTGGTTAGTAATCATGAGCGTTGAATTGAGGATGTAGTAGAGGGGGGTGGGAATTATCTCATACAAAGCAAAAAAATCCCCACCAAAGAAGAAAGAATATTCTTAAGAATATATTTCTTTTGCGTTTTTATTATTACCCTCAAATAACGGCTTTTTATGTTACACCTTAATTTTTTTTAACTTCTGTTAAAACTATAAACAAAAAAATATATTTTTAAATTTAAATTATTATTTTAGTCTTTAGATAGTTTACTTAGTTTATCCTAATAAAACATATTTTACCTCTAACTACCTACCTAAATTACCAACTTCTAAATTTATTTTAAACTGCTCATGTTTGTTTCAAATCTTCTAATGCCTGAATCAGTAAGAACAAATTTAAACCATTGTTTAACATAATAATTAATTTTGTAAATGGTGGTCAAGGTACTTATTTTTAATATATTTATAATCCACCAAAACAGAAATTAACATTTCTGACATTTGTGAATAAGAATAAAATTTTGGTTTCCTGATATCTAATATTTTTGTTCAACATTGGATTTTGAAAACGTACTGCTGAATTGGAATTTGCCTTGTTTGTCTGTTGTTTAGTAATCTATACTAATAATATAAAAACGTGAAGTTTGTAAGTTTGTTTGTTTGTAAGGGGAATCTTCGAAAATACTAAACCGATCATAAAAATGTTTTCACAATAAGAAAAACATCTTATTTAGGAGTAAATTTTATTATGATTGAACAAAACAGTTCAAAAAAATGGTAAATAGCCCAACGAAGTGGACACGGGTCGGCTTTTAATTAATACAGGAAATATAGGATTTTTTCTTGAAACATTTTTCAGGAGTCATTCTTTTCTTAAATAGGTGCAGTAAGACGTAATGAAGCTAAAACCACAAAGTACTTACAAATATGGCGATCGAAAGCGCCGCCATTTTTGCGAAAACCGTTTGGGCCTTTATCTCCGTAACCGTGCACTTAAAATTCGTAATTATAGGGACCTTTATTATAAATATTTAAATTTCCTACCTTTTTTTTTCACATTTTTTTTTTACCGCTCACTGTTCACGTTTAATAGGATTATTATTGTTTGTTTTATTGACATTTTTACCGATATCTCTTCTAATAATTGTTCCAACAAGAAATTGCTTATGACTAAGCTTTTAAACCAATAAATGATCTAAAAATTTAATTTTATCCTTTTTTCTTTAAAATTAACATTTTTAAAAGTTATTACTGTAAATAAGCAGTTACCGTCAGGTGGGCCTGAACACGTCATCCAAAAACTAACCAGGTAAAACCATGGTTTCTCGGATTACGCTATGCATATTTCGTTCTTATTTACCTCGTAGTAAAACATTGAACGCACGAACTTTCAAAGTTTTAATTTCAGAAAAGAACTTTAAATTAAAAGTTGTAGAAAATTTATCGATTTAAAAGTTTAATTATAATCAATTTATTATTTAAACGATTATTAGAATAGATATCGGTAAAAAGTCAATAAACAATCAGTAATAATCTTATAAATTATAACGGTAAGTGATACAAAAAAAAAAAAGAAATAAAAAGGTAGGATATTTAATTACCAATAATAAAGAAACTTATAATTGTGGGCCACTAGTGCACGGTTAGGGAGATACAGGCCCAAACCCGTTTTTGCAAAATGGCGGCACTTCCAGTCGCCATATTAGTATAAGTATTTTGTGTTTTTAGCTTCATTACGTCATACTTCATCTATCTGTAAAAATAGCTTATGGAGAATTATGCATTATGGACAAGTGTAACTCGCTCCTCATTGCCCAAACTAAATATAGCCAAGAAGCTTTCTGAATAGGGCCCAATAAATAGCCGGTTAGTCAATAAATTATTTATTTATTTAATTTCGTTTTCTTTATATTTACACTTTACACATACCTTTAGGTAGACATTAACAACTAAACATAAACAAAATCCTCTTACCAAATATAAGAATTTTAAGTGCCAATTATAGATGTGTTGAAAGTCTCGTTCGACCTCAATGCAGGTGCATTGCAGCATGTTGCACAAGGAAAGTAACTCTTGTCTTAATTTGGCTAAGCTGATGTTCCATCCGCCTTATTGTTTTTCTAGATTTAAAAGATATGTACATATTTAATGTTGCCTAGATAACAAATATTGTACTAATCAATTACTCCTTTTGGCTAAAAAATTATAAAAATCTAAGTCTTCTTGCTGCTTGCTTTTTGCTTGCAATGCAAGGTTGTATTGGTCAAACAAAATGTGCATATTCTGGCAATGCAGATTTTTACACATGCCAAAGGTTTTTCCTTTTAGTCAATTAAGGTAATAATCCAAACCATTTTAGTTAAAAACTACAAGCTTAATACAAAAAAATTTTAGAATTAAATTATACAAAGTGTGTCTAAAAGGTGGAAACAATGCTTTTACTCTAAAAAACATTTTAAAAATAGGGCGACCAAATGAGTATCATCGATACTACCATTTATCGGGGATTTTATTTTTATTAAATTTTGCATAGATCCTCACTCTAACTGATCGGGCCGACTGCTCGTCAGCGACTTCTATCAATTTCTGATGGTAATCGTATTAGCAAAGCGACATCGTACTACTTTCGCCATCTGTTGGTCAGGGTAGGTACTAAAAATTTTAGGGTACGCTGAAATCTCACTTGTGGGATTCTATGGATTGGTATTCTTTGCTAGAGGCAGCACTAACAATGTACGGCAGAGAGAAAAAATAGTTCTAGAACCTTTCTTCCTTGCGATCCTGACTTGATTTTTTATGGGACCACAGCGAAAGTGCAATCTTTAATTAAAAAAAAATAATAATAATAAAATCGGTCCGCATACGCCTAAGAAATCGTGTAAAACACACAAAAAAAACATATAAGCGAATTGACAATTCCTTTAAAGTCGGTTCAAAATAAAGCAAAATTGCATTTAAAAATGTTGTAGGAAAAGTAGGGTAATTCTGGCTATAAAAAAAGTTTTAATAGTTCTTGCCATTTATTTACGCCTGACGATAAAAAAATATATTTAACGATAGTAGGT
Organism: Listronotus bonariensis; assembly: GCA_014170235.1. Lineage (NCBI taxonomy): Eukaryota > Metazoa > Arthropoda > Insecta > Coleoptera > Curculionidae > Listronotus > Listronotus bonariensis. The sequence continues at coordinate 121,259 of JACEGR010001314.1, forward strand.
AGATATAAGAATTTTTTAATCTGCTTGTTTATACCTAGTATTTAAAGAAGTGCTAATGCGTACTGAGAAAATTTTAACTAAAACATGTTTTTGTATTTTAATGCTTTAAATACAAAGTTTGATTTAGATACAATTTTTGCTATATATTATATATATTTTTTAAAATAATAGTGCTTTGCTAATCTTTCATATTTATAGGTATAACTTACTCGCCCTGTAAATTGTGGCAAAATTTTGTATTTATTTAATTTTTCCAAAATGCCGTGAAAAATATTTAAAAATTTGGTTTATTTGCCACTTGTAACACCAATTCTAAGACACACTTATGTTTACGCATGTGGTTGACGAAATTTCCGTGTTCTATAAATCCACTGGGTTGGTGTCATCTGTGCTACTGGTATACAAATGACATTTTTTGAGGTTTACCTTTATTATCCTTTTTTGCTTAAATTTAACATTTGTGTTTTAAATGTATATGATAAAATTTGACATTAAATAAATCGTTATTAAAACCAGGTAAATTAAGTAAAACGTGTAAAACAAATAAAAAAATATGTTCCAAAAAATTGTTTTTTTTTTGAATGATCTTTCAGATATGGGATCATTATTTAATTCAAAAACCCTTTTTAATTTATTATTTTGCTGAATAATTAAAAATAAAGGCACTTTTCTCCTGGTCCATTTTTACATTCTTGTACTTTTTAGAGCCCCTGTACAAAACAAAACAAATTTCCTAAAGTAAATCTTGTTTTTTAGAAGCAAAAGCAGTTACCACACACGACTCCCTTAAAGATTTAAATATTTGATCCATTTGTGCTATTGTAAACTCCATCCGTGGATATATTGTAGATACACAGTGTGTCTACGTAAATTTGCATCATATGGGAAACTTTTTTATTATTAATTTTACAAAAAAAGTTAGTATTTAGAAAAAGTTATGCATGGTCCAAAACTTCCAAAGCAACCATTAGATATCAAATTGTATCAGTCATCTATGAAGGTTGACCAAAAATATAAATTTTGCTCGAGAGTAAGGAACCTGTATTTTTGCTAAAATCAAAAATAGTTATAAGAAAAGATGTTTAGAGTTAAAATAGTATATTTCCTAACTAGTGCTGAAAGTGCCACTCTTCCGCACAAAACTGCAGTTGACCGAACGACGCGTAGCAGAGTTCGGTCAAGCAGTCAAGTGCGGAAAAGGCACTTTCGGCGCTGTAAGAAACGCTATTTTTTCTACGAGCGTAAGAAAAATATATAAAAACTAAAATTTAATTTATTTAATTTATTTTACCACAATGCTATCTAATATCCTACCATACCAAAGTAAACTTTTCTTTTAAATATGAAGTATTTGATATTTGATTTAAATTTTTTTACTTTTCCGCAAAGCGTTTTTTTTAAAGATATTTGCTGCGCTCTCAGGCAGCGCTGGCCATTGTACGCAGATCCCATTTATAGGGAGATATCCTTTAGAGTGTCGGTACTTTGTCCAGGTCGATGCTATGTGCCAACTGTAGCATTCGTCCTAGGTACAGTCCCGCAAGGTTTAGTGATTCGGATTCAATTTTGTAGTTTTCAAATATGTCCTCTTGTGGACCCTCTAGACCCCTACATTTCATAATTACGTGAAAAGGGGTTTCATCCCCATTTCCGCACAATCTGCAGATGTAATCTGCTACCAGACCCAATCTGGCTAGGTGCTTTTTAGTATACCAGTGTCCAGATACCAGGCCTGTAATCCTCAGCTGAGTTCTACTCATGCCGAGTAATCTGGATGCAAGGTCCTAAGAGGGACCCTTAAGCCAATGCTTAGGCCAATGCATACCAGGGCAATCCCTGGTATGCATTATCTGAGGCATAGCGTACTTTTAATAATTAAATATGCAATTTTGTTTAATTTGCAAACAAATGTCTTTTTATTATTATTTTTCTGCGAAAAGTATGAATTGTTATCCCTACATTCTAAGGAAATTAAATGCGTATGGATGCGTAAAAATTACTCGTGCGAAAATTTCGCTTAATTAGTTAGAATAAATTATAATAATTTCCTTTTTGTTACGCATAAAAGAAATCAGTTTTCGTAGCCTTTCTTATTGATTTTTTTATTATTGTATAATAAATAGCTTATTGAGTGTTTATAAACACGATTATTATAAATTGTTGTATTGTGTTTATATAGAAAGTTATATATTTTTTTATATACAATGGTGGTTCTTTGATTGATGTATAGTTAATGGAAAGATGTTGTGCAAAGGTGTAAAAATTATTTTCTTATAGTCAATAAAATTCTTTTTAAAAATTTTGTTTGTCGTAATAGTTCTTGTGGTTTAGGTTTAATTGAATTTATTTCGGTGTTCAAAAAGAAACCACTAGTAATGGGAATAATATATATAGCTAGATATAAATTGTAGTTTTTGGGTAAACAAAAGTAAATTAATAGTAATTTATTTAAGTGCCTAAGGTAATCTTATTTTTTACGAATAACAAGTTTTTTACCTAGTATTGAAATTTATTTAGTAAATAGTATGTACCTACTTTTTGTAGGAATAATACCAAAAAGCATTAATTTCCTTTAATTTTCTTAGTAATATAAATTTATTATTTCTAAAAATTCAATGATTTCTAATAAATCTATTTGCAAACTGTCAAAATTTTAATTTAGTGCAACATGAACTAGAAATAATGGCAAAATCAAAAGTATCCTGACCTTTAGTTCAGTTAATGTTCCGTTTACTATTACATTGCACAATTTTATATTTGGTAATTTTTTAGAAACCTGCGGCAACTCGAAGAATTTTTGGCGGAAACGTTTCGTTCTTGAGATATTCATCATCAGACTTGAATTTTAAACTAATCATATTTTACAATATTCCCCCTTCTTTTGCACACAATTCTTGATTTAAAGCAGAAGTGGCACACAATATTTGATTTTTACCCTCTAAAACCCCGTTTTTTTACGTATTTTACATTATTTTTGCATTAAATTGCATAGCTATACTTTGAATCATTTCAATCCCAGTGTGCCATGAAGCCCTATGTGTATGTATGGTTGCCGCATTATCAAAGAAAAGCCACGCAATTTAATGCAAAAATAATGTAAAAACGTAGAAAAACGGGGTTTTTAAAGGTGAAAATCAAATATTGTGAGACACTTTAGTTTTAAATCAAGAATTGTGTGCAAAAAGAAGGGGGAATATAGTGCTTAGTTCAAATTTGAACTTTGATGATGAATATCTCGAGAACGAAACGTTTCCGCCAAAAAATTTTTCAGATTCGTGATCAGCGCCCCAAAAACCCAGGTATACCAAATTTTGTTAAAATCGGAGTTGCCGCAGGTTTCTAGAAAATTACCTTACATATATTTAAATAAATTATTTAAGGCCTTAAAACAAAACAGTTAGTAAAAGAGGTAAAAAAAAAATGTCAAACTGTTAAAAGACGTTATTAGTTTTTAACTTTATGTAGTGAATAATCCAGTAATAAAATTGCCTTCATAATAAGAACACTTTTAAAACCTGTTTAGGTGTTTCCTTTTGACGAGTCTACCACGAATATTCATACCGCCATATATGGAGGCGGCGCTTTAACACAATCTGTCAATATCGAATGTTTCGGGTGTCGGACTGGGCAAACACGTCAATTTTTTTCTCGGAGAAGTTTACCACAATGTTTTGCATGCAATTTTTCAATATTGTGCCAGAAATCGTAAGTGATACAGTCCCTAAACCATAGGACTTATTGACATGTTTTAGGTATCGGATTGGGCGGATAACGTACCTGCAACCCTTAGGATTTTAGCACAATGTTTCAACATCGCATGTTAAACATTGTGGTAAATTGTCCGAAAAGTGACGCGTTTGCCCAGTCCGACACCCGACACATTTGATATTGACAGGTTGGTTAAAGCGCCGCCTCCATATATGACGGTGTGAATATTCGTGGTAGACTCGTCAAAGGAACCCCTAAAAAGTTTTAAAATTGTTCTTATCATGCAGTCAATTTCATTACTGGCCTAGGGACAAATACATAAATGCTCTTTATGTTCTTTATCTTTATGGTCACAAAATTAAAAAATGAATTATAAAACAGCATTTCTGTTAACGGTCGTGAAAAAAATTAATTAACACTTGAAAGCGGACAGAGATAAGATTGTCCGAAACATTGTGTTAATAAATTAATTAGTCCGAAATCTATATGCTAAGTAATCTACCGAATTTATTAATGAATTTGCTTCAAAATAGGAAAATAAAAATAAATTTTTGTTTATTGCATTTTTTCTTGATATGTATAATAAATGTACCTAATGATATTTAATAATTAATACTAACTATAATATTAATATATATTTATTAATATTAAAATTATGCATGTTTTCCCTAATCATTCTGAAATAAACCAACTAATTTTGCGTTTAATTGAAAACATACCCATAGTTTAAGCATTAATTTAAATTATTTTGCAATATAATATGTTGCTCATATTCATTAGTAATCTTCTGTTCAGTATTTTAAGGCCACTTATTTGTATTGATTTAAACGCAGCCTTAACTTATGGTAGGTTTACATCTGACATTTATTGCATGATATTTATGTCAGACATACAATTTTGGCTAATGTAAACGTTTAAAAATTTATGTCTCATAGAAATTTTGTATTGTTTACATTTCTATTTGACATAAATATTATGCAATAAATGTCAGATGTAAACCTACCTTTACGCTTGAATATTAGCGTTTGTGTGACTGTAAGCCTTACGATTTTTGACACAATGGGTACATTCAGGAGGTCTCTATCGGCTAAGTTAGCCAACTTAGTATGCTAAGGGCGCTGTTAGTCAGTATTTTTATTTGTTCTAAATGCATTGCTAACAAAAAGGTTGACAGCTGGTCAAATGTGACCATTTCAACATAACTTAAATTTGGTTTATAGCTATATAAGGTATTTATATATTTACAGTAAGTAATGATAACTGTTTAACAAACTTTGTAAGCATCTACCAAATAATTGATGCAAAATATCACTATAGACAATAAAACTGCTATATTCACCTACCTAGTACATTATTATTATCAATAGCACATAAAAGATCTTCATTTTTTAAGTTAGTTTTTGTCGCAGTTATAAGACCAAAAACTTGCTCTACTTGGGGACACAGAGGAATATAAACAAGGAATTATCTAAACATTTTACGAGCATAGTTAATAAACTATGGTAATTTTAATAAAAATTCACGAAATATGTAGTACATTTAAATATTAAATTATCCTTACCTTTTTATACTTTGTACTAACACTCTATTATTTTCTATAATTGGATTTTCTCCATTATTTACGATCAAAAAATGGGTATCCGGACCTAAATTTCTTTTTATCCATCAAAATCCGCTGCTTGAAAAGCGACAACGGTAATTTTACGCTAAGCAAACCAAGCAATCTTAGCCGCTGGGACAACCTGAATGCGCCCAATGTTTAAAAATTGGATGTTACATTGTGGTAAACCTGTCCGACAAAAATAGTGACGTGTTGACTGGTCCCAAACCGAAACGTTTGACATTGACAGGCTGGGTTAAGCCCGCTTTCATAGGCGGTGGAATATTCGTAGTAGAATCGTCAAACTCAACCCTTTTAAAAAGGTTTTTAAAGTGTTCTTATCATAAAGTCGGTTTCATTTCTGGCTGCAGGCCCAGGGACCATGAGAAATGTTTTGCAAAAACCCCGTTTGTCAAAAAAAAGACTTATTAGAGCTGTAAATTGACGAACTACACCATTTGCATAAAAAAATTAAAACAGCATAGTCAAAGATAGCGAGGCAACTTAAAATGATGTATAAACCCAATTGGTAAGTCAAATTAAGGAGTACAGTGTTGCAATTCGGTCAAACAGCTGATAAAAATAAGTATCTAGATTCAATTGGCGAAGAATATATACATAAATTACCTGATAAGTTATTAAATTTTACGAATATATTAGGCCATTTTCTGACAACCTAAATAACACAAAGCTGGATAATAGCCAGTATTTCGGAAACTTTATATATAGCCATAAAGCGTAAGTTCTTCGTTATTTAGTCTTAAACTGCAGATAAACCAAAACTGACTTCGCACGTTTTGCTTCATTGCTAAATTTTTAACGAAATCCATGATGGCAACCACTTAAACGCTTAACACTAGTTATAGACTTACTATTTTCCTATTTTTTATTACATTTATCCCATAGATCATAAAAATTAGAATACTATCTGCAACAACAGAAAGCAAAACTTGATTATAACATGTCAGTATGTTCTAAATTTGCAACTGCAACGCTGCCAAGTCGCTTAATTTTAGTTTTCAATACGTCAAGAGCAAATTTCACCGAAAACCGCAAATGTTAGTGACCAATAATGTTTTTTTTTAAACTAAAGCCTTTAGCTGTATGAAAACAACAGAATATGCACAGGGTTTTTGTAGGGCTTAGTGGATTCCTGGGTATTAAAGAAGCAAATAAAATAAAAATTCATAAAAACAAATGGCAATACAAAATATTTGGTCTAATAAAAAAAAGCCAGTCTTTTTGACAATTTGATGACCACTTTTTAAGGATCACAAGAGAGCTGATTTTAAAAATCTTTTTTATTAGAAAGTGTGCTTTCGCGGTGGTCCTATAAAAAAATTATGTCAGGATCGTGATACAGAAAGGTACCAGACCCATTTTTTCTCTCTGCCGTACGTTATTTGTGCGGCTTGAAATAAGGAATATGCTCGATAATAAAGAGGAGTATTTAGAATCGACAACCTTTGGGCCATATTAACCTTTACACCGAACTAAAAGAGGTAGAGGAAAGTGAACAAATATGAAATAGTATCCCTAATATGGAATACCGGTATTTCTTTTAAACGGAAACTCACACACGCAATAAGAGGGGTTTTAATGCCCATTCGCGTGTGACTTATCGCTGTAGCAACGTTTTATTTTATTGCTTTTTCATAACTTTTTAAGGTTTTAAAAAAATACTTCTATATACCAAATTGAAGGGAAGGACCTTTTAATAATAATATTAAGGGCTTAAATCCTACCGATGTTTTCTTTTTGTCACCCTAAACAATATTTTTGATATATATTAAAAAAAATAATTAAAATAAAATAAAAAATAAAAATGGATTTTTTTGGCCCAGTCCACTGTTATAATATTCCATATTTGGGGTACATATTCCATATTTAGCTACCCTCATCATTTTTTAGATTTTAAAGAAAATCCCAACTAAAATTAATCAATGACAAATATATGATTGTTAATAATTACTTGTTTTTTTAACTTGCAAATTGCAAATTACACGTGCTTGTGCTTTTTACTTAAATCTGTCTTTTTAGTGTATGTTTAACGATTTAAACCAAAAAGCGAAAAATAAGGAGTTTAAAAAATAAAATAAACCGACTTCAAAGCAATAATAAAACTCACTAAAAATGTGCTAAACTACTCAATGTTAATAGCTAAATAACAAAAGCTTTTTTCTTTACTTTTAGTGAGTTTTATTATTTTTTAAGTCGGTTTAATTTTTTTAAAATTGTTTATTGTGGTAAAATATGTCCAATTATAAAAAAAAAACTATAATAATTAAATTTTTATAAGCGAAGTATTTTAAAAACATATATATTGTTTTACATTTCCCCACAGTAAGAATTAATGACATTTTTTTAAAGAACACCTTAAATATAAAACCATACTGAAACACAACCGCAAAATAGCGACCCTAAACATCCTAATTTAGGGGCATAAAATTAAAAAATTATTAAAATATCTTTACCTGAGGGAGTCTAGACAGGTTGTTTAAGTTTAAGACCTGGTAATTAATTTTTATAAAAATAAGTGCCTTTCCTTTCTTTTTTGCTTTTAGGTAATAATCCGTAAAACTTTTACATACCTATTTTTAAATCATTATTCTTAAACGGATAAAAGATTGTTTAGGGTAAATATTGTAAAACGCAAAAGTTTTTTTTGTTGTGCTTGTGAGGAGGTTTAACAGTGTATTCCAATTAAAACGAGCCACCCCTATAATTCCAAAATCCGTTCACTTGCAAAAAAGTCCTGAAATACGTCAATTTTAATTTTTAGGGGCACACATTTACATGTGTGTAAAACAAACGCCAAAAGGTTCAAATAAGAAAGGGAGTAAAATGATACCATTTTGAAGTGGTTTTACTTTCTCTCTTCGACAGACTTTTGTGTGTTGATATCGGTTCAGTCGTAATGTTAACAATAACAGTTTAAATAAGAGCAAAAATTTGAAAAAATAGGCGTCTAGTAAGTCTGTAACTTTGTTTTAATTGGTAATGCAAAAAGTCGAAGGGAACTTTTTTTTATGGGATTTTAGGCGTACTACAAATGCGCTTTTTTATTTTTTTCACTAACACTAATACTTTCGCAAATAATGCAAAAAAATTTAGGTTTAAAGCTTTGTAAAAATTAAATACTAAAGATAAAAATTTGACTTAAACATTTTTTTGTACCAAATTTATTGCCTAGTAAAATTTACTAAATTTTGTTTTTTTATATATTTTTTTTACAGCTTGTATGGCAAAAATTGGGTAAAAACCAAGTGTTTTTATATTATTTTAATGGAATTACCTAAAGAACCATGAAAAATCTATTAAAGTTAAAATTTGAAGCTGCGCTTTTAAGCGGAGCTTTGTTTGGGCATCCTTAGAGATATTTTTGGGTGAGAGCGAAAACATTTTTAAACCTTTTGGCACACCTTGATATGCAGGTATACATACAATCTTAAAATAAATTGTTTATTTTATACTTTCCATATTATAATTATATTTATTTTGCACCTCTTATTCAATTAGATTTACATAACTTCAAGGTATGGCAATAGTTTACGAACAATTTTTAAATCTTTTTACTATCTGTTAGCAAGAGGATTCTTAAGTAATGCTTGTATGATAAGCTTACAAATAATAGTAATTAAGAACATTTGATTACTAAAAACAGTGTTTTGATCTCAAGGCAGTTTGCATTGAAGATTGCCTATCAGGCTATATACAGGGTGTTCGGAAAATGCGTTAGAAAACTTTAAGGGGTCATTCTGCAATGAAAAATAATATTAGTGAGTCCTTTGACAAAATATCGAAATCTTCCTGGTTACCAAGTTACATGGGTTAAAATTTCAATTTTTATTTTTGTTGATTTGCATATTGCATTTATTTTTAACACGCTTTTATTAGCTTGGGTTGTAACTATCTATCTATCTATTTATCTATCTATCTATTTATCTATGTAACGGAATCTGTGAGCCTAATTTTTACCAACTTCCAGCGATTCAATTTCTTTGAAACTTTGCACACGTATCAAGGACCGATGACGATGCAATAATTTAAAAACAGTATCCCGTTATCCTGATTAGGACCGCCAGGATAAATAAATTCCTTTAGAGATCCTCTGTGTCTCTTGACAAAATGGCGAAGGATTTTTTCGTGAATAAACTGAAGCATTTATTTTTAAAAACTAATTGATATATCGAACTAAAAATGAAAAATAAATAATAGTTTAAAAACTAAAAAACACGCTTTTATATGCAACCGAACTAAAAATTAGAAAATAATTTTTCATTACAAAGAGTTTGTCACTTCAGAATAAAAGCGTGGGGTGCTTAATATATTAAATGTTATAATTATTCTATTTGCAAATATCTATGAGGGAAAAGTTATGAAAAATAGTAAAATGCACCCCACGCTTTTTACTCTGAAGTGACAAACTCTTTGTAATGAAAAATTATTTTCTAATTTTTAGTTCGGTTGCATATAAAAGCGTGTTTTTTAGTTTTTTTAAACTATTATTTATTTAACCAATCTAGTTGACACGATCGAGCTTTTCAGATTTTTAAAATTTTAAGATAAAGGTACCTTTTTTAATACCGCCAGAGGGCACTTAACCTGAAACTGAAAATTTATTTACATCATAACTTTTTTATTTAAAAGATATCGCAAAGTTGTGGGCGCCATCTTATAGACAATGGAAAACTTAAAAAATAAGGTACTCTTTATTAAAGTCGATAAACCTCACCGTTTAGTCACCAATCGATATCAAAGTTTTCATCAGTTTCAATCAAACTACCTACATACATACAGGGTGTCAAGTAACTCAACCGACAACCTTTTTTTTAATTTTTAACACCCCGTAGTTTAAAAACTAAGACGCTTGGGACATATATTTATGTAAAGTTTTTTCTTTTTTTTCCTTGTAGAATCACTCCGTGAAGTTTGTCGGTTAAGTTACTTGACACCCTGTATGTATGTAGGTAATTTGATTGAAATTAATGAAAACTTAAATGTCGATTGGTGGCTAAACGGTGGGGTTTATCGACTTTAATAAAGCGTACCTTATTTTTTAAGTTTTTTATTGTCTATAAAATGGCACCCACAGCCTTGCGCTATCTTTTAAAATAAAAAAGTTATGATGTAAATAAATTTTAAGTTTCAGGTAAAGTGCCCTCTGGCGGTATTAAAAACAGGTACAGTTTTATCTTAAAATTTTAAAATCTGCAAAGCTCGATTCGTGTGTCAAATTTTAACTAGATTGGTTAAAAAATAAATGCAATATGGCGAAAAAACAAAAATAAAAATTTAATTTTTAACTGCTGTAACTTGGCAACCAGGGAGATTTCGACATTTTGTCAGGATTCACTAATATAATTTTTATTGCAGAATGACCCCTAAAATTTCCTAACGCATTTTCCGAACACCCTGTATACTAGATTATTTCGGCAAATATTAGGTTAAGGATCTCATCTGCAGATAAATCAGCATCAACACGTCCGTACATGTATAATAAAATATATTCACATTTTCTTTGCATCCAATTTACATCTCGAGATAAACATCCTGTCTATAGCAATTTATAATTTTGCTGCTTCTTTTATGCCGCGATAAACCTAACGCTGTTATTATATTCGCAAATAAGAGAATAAAAGAACACTTCCCGTGCACTAACGGTTTACACGAAGCTTAAGTATTTAAGATTATTTTCAGTGGCGGAACTGGAAGTTTTATAGTTTGGGATCCCTGGACCATTTTTCCAAGTCATTACTAACAAGCCAATTTTTTGTGAGTAGCTTAATTTTAACAAGATGCTCAACTTTTTTCCTTATAACAAGTTTCGTTCGTGGTAGCTTACAAGGGTAGCAGGAATTAAATTTGTTTATTTGACAAATATCAAAAATTTATTGCAAACAGATAAAGAGAGAATAACTTCTAACCAATGGTCCAAAGATCCCTAACTATCACTACGTCAAGCCCGAAAATAAGTAGGTTTGGCTTCACTGAAGCCGATTAGAAACATAACTGCCTAACTTCAGATAAATGCTTCCTCGAACGTCATTAGTATTAATTTCATACACGTTCGGCGGTTGAAAAGTTTCGAATATGATTTTTAGGCAATGTGTAAGAAAAGACGGAGTAGAGCGAGAACAAAGTTTTGGCTCCACCCAGGGCGGCTATCGCGTCGTCGTTGCGCTTATCAGTCCGGTCAAAGTTCGGTTGCAATTCTTGGCATACCAAGTACGTGTTACCGATCATGTTTACAATTTATTTTAACCTTTGGTACGAAGGCGGATACAGTAATAACAGTACGGGGAATCGGCGTCGCTATCGGTGGGCGGTTACCTATGCAGTCGTTCTCTGTCTACTCTCTATCTATTAGTGTCTAATACATTAAAACGCAATCCGTTAGATTCAACTCGCCAAACCTGTATATGAAGGGCACAGGGGAAAAACACCGTCATCGCATTTTTGGACAAAACTGAACTTCACAAACCATTCGCTACATTTGAGGGTGTTCTGACTTCGGTTTGATGAAAAACCCCATCAGTGTTTTTGGTCGCTACGATCTACAGAGCGCCCCTTTTTCTCTGTTTACATATCCCTGAAGTGGGCTAAGTTGACTTCAAGCCATCGGCACGAGATAATTTGGTTTTCTTTGGTCATTGGACACTTTAAATATGCATATAAATCCCACCAGCATTGTTTAAAATTCCTAACATTTTCGATTTTAATAATATATTTTAATAGCTATTTACGTTACTAGACCGGAAAATGGTATTTTACGGGTCGACGAAAAACATTTACAGGGCAAGCCGTAGGCGAGTCCTGTAGTTTTGAGGAGACCCGTAAAATTATTTCCGGTGGAGTATCGTACATAATTTTTTTTTTTTTAATTGACCGAAAATTGAATTTTCCACTCAATTTTTTAAGCGGAAAATGCTATTTTACAGGACTAATTTACTTTCCGGTCCCTAGTTTACTTTCCGGTCTCTCATTTACTTTCCGGTCCCTGATATCAAAAAATCCTGTTAGCCATGACAAAAATTGTCAGAGTTCAATTGTTACTATTTGACAGTTCAAGATATTGTAAAGTAAAGAAAGCATCATTTTGCCAAAATGGAGTCAGACATGGAAAATCCAGATGAAATAATTGAAGCAGCCTTGCCTTATTGTCGTTTAAATATAACACTAAAAATTTACACAGTTTTTTTTCCGGTCAATTAAAAAAAAATTATGTACGATACTCGACTGGAAATAATTTTTACGGGTCTCCTCAAAACTACAGGACTCGCCTACGGCTCGCCCTGTAAATGTTTTTCGTCGACCCGTAAAATACCATTTTCCGGTCTAGTAACGTAAATAGCTATTTTTAATTGACCGGAAAAAAACTGTGTAAATTTTTAGTGTTATATTTAAACGACAATAAGGCAAGTACAACAGGATTTTTGATATCAGGGACCGGAAAGTAAATGAGAGACCGGAAAGTAAACTAGGGACCGGAAAGTAAATTAGTCCTGTAAAATAGCATTTTCCGCTTAAAAATTGAGTGGAAAATTCACATTTTTTACATTTTTCTCAAAATTCACCTTTATGCAATGACAAATTTTTCCCATGCTTCCTTCATATGATTTTGACATTTTTATACAAAATATGAGTGAAAAACAGGTGACAAAACTTTAATACACGCTTTCACCAACAACAGCACACAAAACGGGACAAATTAAAAAGTGAGGTTTGTTTTTTATTTACTGTCTACTGTGAAGTTGGATGCAAAACTGCCGCATGCGTACAGCGATAGCCTGAAATATGCTTAACCTCGATTTTCAAGCCACCGAAATAAACACGTAGACTTGGAAATTGCTTTAAAGCCGTTTTGTTTTCAAGCCAGCTTAAACTATTCGATATGAACGTAGTATATTAGGAAAACCCTATACCCACTGAGTTAGTAAAAATTACTGCATTTCTTAAACATTTTTTAATCTGCTTAAGCTGCATTTACAAAATTTATTATTTAAAAGGTGGTTAGCATAAAGAATTTAACAGTAATATCATCAGCGTTGCCAAATTTTTCAGTTTTGTGCCACACATATTTTCTTCGTTTTTTTCCTTAAATGTAATGCCGTATTTTTATTATCGCAATAAATTAAGCAGGCAACACTCATTAAGTTTATGAATTTTTATAATTTAATTTTTACTATTTGCTAAGGTATAACAATACCATATTTTCGGTTAAAAGTACAGAAACTCACAAACATTTTTTAAACCGCTTAGGTTGTGTTTAAAAACTTTGAAAAGTGGACGCTTTTGGGCAGGTTGACTTGAATAGTGATATTTGCAGGGTCGTCAGATTTTTCAGTTTTGCACTACTCGTAATATTTGTGTCATTTCAAATGAACTACCTCATTTGGTTTAAATAAAATAAAATTGGCGTGTCAACTTTAATATTATTTCATATTTTTAAAATGGAATTTTGACCAGATGCCAAGATATGATAACAATGCCTTTTCGGTAAAATCTGGCAATAGTGAATCTGTGACTGACAATCTTGGTATTGTTCCGAATCACCTCGTATAAAAACACGTACCTTTGTTTTGATACCTTTGTTAACAATAAAACGTAACGATAATTACAACTACAAAATCTTCAGTTGTCAATGTCTCGAAGTTTACAGCACAAAAGTCGAATCTATACTAATAATTCGAAGGTTTTCTGTCACCCTTTTATAATAATATGGAAAAGTGAAGAATGATCTAGAATTTTGGAGATATATCGCGAAAATTCCATTGTACAAGATGGCATAAAAGTTCTCAATGGATAATTCGGGCGGTTTCGAAAACCTTCGAAAGTGATGAAAGAACTTGGAAAAATAAAGGTAAATTATTTAAATAAATTAACAAACTAAATTAAATGTTCCTAACCCTCTAATATTCTCTTACGTAAACACATTTTTGAAAGTCTGTAACAGTATTTATAAATACCGAGTATTAGAATCCTTTTTTGGATGGTACTTGTATTCGTATTCGAATACCGTTTTTCAGTATTCGACCTAACTCTGGGGGCACTCTAACATTTCTTTGTTTTATTTTGCTTATTTTTGTTGCTGTTAGTATAGAATTGATTAAATAATATTTATATTTTATTAAATAAAATAATAAAAAAATAGTTAGTAGTCTACAACTTTGTGTAAAAGGTTTAAGTGGTTGCCATGAATTTTGTTAAAAATTCTGCAATAAAGGAGAGTATAATTAATTTTGATTGTCTCCAAGTAGCCAAAAGAATTTACGTTTTGTGGTTAATATAAAGTTCCTTTGACTGTTAACCATTTTTGTTTAATTTAAGTTGTTAAAAAATGATGTCCAATACTTTTATTCTGAAATATAATGTCTTGTTGCTAGTGCTAGTCAAGACACAATCTAAAACCAGCTAATTCCTGTTAATATTTTTTTTAATAATATGTTAGTTGTTAGTCAGAAAAACTTAAGGACTAATAACACCTAATATAAATTAGAACTGTACCTCTTAAATCCTTGTCAGATATATGAAATTATTAATTTTTCCGATTCTTAGACTCATTAAACCCTCCCAGCAGAAAGATTTTTTTCTGTCCGCTACTGCCCTTAATAAAAATATAATGAATGCAATTTGGCAAAAATGCTAAGAAAAGCTCTTATAAACGGTGTTATAAAGGTGATATGGGTGTTTACTAAAATATTTTTTGTGTAGTTAAATTTAGGAAGTAATTATAAATAATTTAGTACGTGGTTTTTGTTTTAAGAGGGTGCCCATTTTTCAGTTTTTTTTAAAACAATTTAAATGAAATGTTATGTTTTCTTTTTTTTAATAACGTATAAAAGTAAAAACTTAGTAAACGACAACGTCGCATTCAGATTCGACAACCTTGGGGTAAAATTTACCAATTTTGTGACTTTGCCAACGAAATATATTCCTTATGCTGAGTTTTGATTAGGTCTTGCTTATTGCGCATGTCTTTACCGGGCTTTTACCAGGCATCGATTCTAAATGTGCTCCAAGTAACGTAGTGCGTAGGGGATATATTACCAACCTATTATTCAATCCCGGGATTTCGGGACTGGGCACAGACAATCCCGGAATCCCGGGATAGTGCCGGGATTTGAGGGTAGGGTACAAAAATGTTAAAATATTTAAAAATCAACTTTTATTTTTTAAACTTTCTTTGGGAATAAAAAAAATCTGAACAAAAAAGAAGTTTGCTCTTTAAAACAAAAATCAAAGTAAATAAGACATTTTAACAGTCGAGTCGTCTTGATTGGGTACCTTCAAAAATTAAAGCAAAACTGTATTCCTGCAACATCGACATACCCTCTCATAACCTCTAATCGATCGCATTAAAACATTTGTAAATTGCAATACAATACAACAAACTTAAGGCAATAATAATTCCTATAAATAATAAAAAGTTAAATATCCAAAATGTACTTTATAAATAAACATATTTTAATGCAAATACTAATCATTTGCGTATACCTGACTAAAATCAGCTGGGAAATGAATGGCACACGTTTTATTTTTTTTTGGCATTGACAGCTCGATAAGTTGACAGAAAAACTAGGTGCATTTAGTTTCATGCGACATTATTTTAAAAAAATTAAATTTATTTTTTGATCCCGAAAATCCCGGGAATTAAGAAATTTAATCCAGAAGATTTCGGGACTGTTAAAGGAGCGAGATCCCGGGACTATATTCCCTAGTAGTCCGCAAGTCTAAACACAACCTTCTTATTATTAGGTTTGTTCCAGCAGGCTGACAGAAATGTTTGCAACTGTTCGGATTCTGCGCACGTCAAATTTGTCGTTCTAGCAGTGCCATGTTTGTAACATTATACAATTCTTTGTTGTTTCAGCAGTAGTTCAAGGATCTTGGAAACTGTTCGAAAAATTTGCAAACTTTCTTCAAACATTACTGACAATTTTTAACATAACCTTTTATGTATTGACGTATAAGCAGTATGCACGCCTTGTTTATTTTTCGTTCCAGCAGAAAACTGTTGCCAACATTTTTGACTAATGTTTGTAACAATTTGCGTTTTACGATTTTTGCTAACATGTTTCCAACATTCTGCTGCAACAAACCTATTATGATTACGCAAGCTGCGAGGCAAGATATTATCAAGTTGCAAGGCAGAGGAATAAAATAAAAATAAAACCCCAAAATGCTGTTTAGAATAAAGATAAGGATCACGAAACAACCCAAATTATGTTTAAATTACTAAATTTGTAATTACTAACTTACCTGTGGTTATGCTCCTTAAAATTTCATCTTTACAGCCTAATTTTCCAGATTGCCAGAAAGCTTAAAAGGTTTTTGTCATTTTGTGTAATATCCGGATTATACTTATGGGGTGCAAGTATATCTGCTATGTGGTAAATTGTTAAACTCCTACATGATTTAAAGCGTAATGAACGTATACCTGCTGAATTATTTTAAAATCAGTATTAATTTAATTAAGTTTAATTTTAGTAGGAATAAAAAAAAATTCCAACAAAACTATTTTAAATTTGTAAAAATATGCATGCTTAAGTGTTATATTTATTAGTTTTATGGAACATTTTAAAATTAAATTATACTAAAACAACCTATTATATTACAATTTATTTAAGTTTATATTTACAGTAACAACCTAATATTAACTTAAATGACTAACTTTAGAGTAACCAATAATTTCCAAATGTTTTCTGTCATTTTTTTTTCCAACAATAAAGCGTTTTGGATTTTGACCTTAACTTTGTTTTTTACCGCATTTTTGTTATAAATAATTTAGTACGTGGTTTTTGTTTTAAGAGGGTGCCCATTTTTCAGTTGCTTTTAAAACGATTTAAAGGAAATGTTATGTTTTTTTTAATAACGTATAAAAGTAAAACTTAGTAAACGACAAGGTCGCATTCAGATTCGACAAGCTTGGGGTAAAATTTACCAATTTTGTGACGTTGCCAGAAGAAATATATTCCTTATGCTCAGTTTTGATTTGGTCTTGCGTATTGCGCATGTCTTTACCGGGCTTTTACCAGGCACCGATTCTAAATGTGCCCCAAGTAACGTAGTGCGTAGGGGATATATTCCCAACCTTATTTTTCAATCCCGGGATTTCGGGACTGGGCACAGACAATCCCGGGAGTTAAGGGTAGGGTACAAAAAAATGTGAAAATATTCAAAAATCAACTTTAATTTTTTAAACTTTCTTTGAGAATAAAAAATATCTGAACAAAATGAGAAGTTTTCTTTTTAAAACAACCTATTATATTACAATTTATTTAAGTTTATATTTACAGTAACAACCTAATATTAACTTAAATGACTAACTTTAGATTAACCAATAATTTCCAAATGTTTTCTGTCATTTTTTTTCCAACAATAAAGCGTTTTTGATTTTGACCTTAACTTTGTTTTTTTACCGCATTTTTTGTTCCATGTTAATTTTGTTTGTTGTAAAAAATTTACACTGAACCACAATATTAACGCACAACCTAAAATTTGTCACATTTTTGTTGTTATATACTTTTTGAATCTATGGTCCAATTAAAGGAAGACTTTTTGAATTGATGGTTTACTTTCTAAGAATTTTATCATTATCCCAATTTTTGTTTAAAGTTAAATTCTTATATTATACCGGGTGTATTAGAAACTATATGTTTTTCTACGGAAATTCACAACACCCTGTGGGCATTACTAGCAATCGTAACATATGGCAATTGACATCAGATTTTAGCTTCATGTTTCCTTTACGATTGCGTTTTTCATTTATTGTTCTATCTTTTTTATTAAATAAGATATACCGTTTTACAAATTAACATGTTTTTATTAACTTTATTCAAATTACATTTTCATAAAGATAGAAATATTAATAAATTAACACTTTAAGAAAATAATTAATAGCGCATGTTACCACCACTACTTCTTACTACAGCTTTAGGTCGGCGCACGTGCGTCGATATGTGGACAAAAATGCCAAGATCAATATTTTCATATTAACTTAAAATGTCTGTATTTTAACTCAGAGATAACCAGATAATAACAAGACAACTCGTTTTTTTTTACTTTGCCAATATATAAATATGCAGCTTTATATGTGGTCCTTTTTATAATACAGAAAAGTGCCTTACAATTTGATTTTTTTCTTCTCAAGTTCAAAGGTTAAGTACAATTAGTATAAGAAAAAAGGGTCTTTTATGGCTGATAATCTAGAAGGTCTGATATTTTAGAAAAAAATTTATATGTACGATTTTTATTTATTAAAATAATAAGCTTAAAAGCAAACAGAAATTAAGATTTGGTATGGAATTTCAAAAATACATCAAAAACCATATTTTTGTTTTTGGGCTCATTTTACTTGTGAAAGAGTAAGCAAATATTTTTGTATTAATGAGCTGCAACTATCTGCAACTTTTATAAAATTTAATTTTTTGTTACAAGAGGTACCGAAAATATAAGAAACAAATAAAAAGTTTAAAAAATCCCTTAGTTTACCCAAATTTGTTAGTTTAAATGTTATTATTATTTAACTTAGTATTTGTTAATGTTGTCATGTAATTGTAAGTTAATAATATGAAAAGTTATTTTCAAAAGAAAAATTTTATCATGTTTATTGAGTGGTTAAGGAATATGCAATCTAACAGATTTTTTTCTCAAAAACTAAGATACGAAAAATATTAAGGAACAAAAAAGTTGTATCTTTATTTGCCTACTCAAAAAATATACAAGAATTGTTTTAAAGTCAGTAGCGTATTTTTTTGTCAGAAATATTACTTTAAGTGCCGCTCGAGACGCCACTGGGCTTGGAAAATTTAATAAAGTCCTAGCTAAATTAGCCGCCTAGTGCTACAAATAACATTAACAAATTTCAATAAAATTGGATTAGGGATATTAATTATATGTATAAAAATCCAATTAAAAAAAAATAAAACCCTGTATCTGGAAAAACTATGCAATTTCAGACCTATGTTTTTATATACTTTTTGCATTAAACTAGCTTATAAATAAGCTCTTAAATTTTTACCGCAGCCCTGTATATTTTTATAAATGAACTCCTATTTTTTAATTAGCCTGTATAATAATATTACAGTATTGTTTTCTGCATATGCCGAGCATGATACCCTACTAAATTATATACAATAACAAAACTCTTTTAGTGCCATAAGACTGATACGATTTTTGTCCCGAAACCCCTATCACTCAACGCACTGTGCGGCGCGGCGGGGCAAACTGGAAATTAAATTTGCAGTTTGTTTCTTATCAATCTGATTTTAAATGACAACAACCCTTGTTTCTATCTTATAAAGAGAGACTGGAGGGATCTGCTGTTGTCTCAGTTTTCTACTCAGGATATCCGACAGATGCTCTATCTGGTTGAGATTTGGACTTTGTGTAGGCCAATTCATGGTTTCAATATTTACCTCGTAAATATTCGTTGACAATATGTGCTACGTGAGTCGTGCATTATCGTGTATTAGCAAAAAAAATACAATGTAAGAAGCGTAGCGGAACAAGTCAAAATCAAATGATAAAGTATTTACAAAACAAGTCTACGCTCTGGCAGTTAACATTTACCTATAATTAACACTTAGCTACAATGTGTGATATTTCAAAGACTACCCTGTTTTTGTTTTTAAAAGTGTAGATACAACGACGTATAGACCCATCGATTCATCCATAATTTTATGATAAACATTAAGCCAACAATCCTAATAGGCAAAGGGGGTGAGGCAAGCGAGAAATGAAAATGGCGGACTTACTTTTTGACCTTACCGATAGTATGCACCCAACGACGTTGGTCTCTATTTACCTGTGAAAAGTGAGGTGCGGAAATGAATAGTCTACCCTTCTACAAACAAAAACACTGCCTACCCATACTGTCTTTAAAAACACTTTCTAATCACCAACAAACACCAGAAAATACACAAAAACGCTTTATAATATTTGATCACTTTTGGCTTTCCAAATTGTCAAATGACAGAAACCAACAGAAATTACAAAGCAAAGGGGGCGTCACCCACAAGCGTTTAGGAAGAGTTCATTCATGTTTTATTTACGATGGAGTAAAAATCCCTGGGGAGCCTTGCCGGGATTAACAAATAATCACGTATATTCAGAATTTTGCTTTTTTAAAAAGATAATAACTTATAATATTTGACCATATTTTTTTATTATGATATCTAAATATGATAAAAATTTATTTATTGTTTATTTAAAAAGTTATATTACAAAATTCTTTCATTTAGAGGCTTATCCAACAACTACTTGTGGTTAGTAAGTTTAGAGTGGAAAAATTAAATTTGGCAAACCGCATTTTAGCGCTTTTACTGCGATGTATTGATGACAACAGCTCAAACATAAAAACCTGGTCCATACGTCGTTGTGTAGATAAATAAAAGGTATTTATTAATAATAAAAACATGTTAAGTTATAAAACGGTATATCTTATTAGGTAACAAAGATAGAAAAATAAATAAAAACGCAAATATAGAGGAGATATGAGGCTAAAGTCTGATGTTAATTGCAGTATGTAACAGTTGCTAATAATGCCTACAGGGTGCTTCGAATTTTCGGGAAAAACATATAGTTCTTAATGCACCCCGTATAATATGAAAATGTAACTTTAAACAAATATTGGGTCATAATAAAATTCTTAGAAAGTAAGTATTCAATTCAAAAATGTCCTACTTTCATCGAACCATAGGTTCCTAAACAACAAAAATAGGGCAAATTTCAGGTTGTGCGTTAATATTGTGATTCAGTGTATTTTGTATGATTTTTGAGAGCCAACTTAAGAAAATAAATATACATTACAGAAAAAGGTCTGTCAACGTTAGTTATACAGGGTGCTTCAAAACAAATGCAATTAATGAATACAGAAAATATTTATTTTGGTGAATACGGCCGTAAAAATTAAAAATTAGTTTTTTTTAATTAGTTAACTCTTTATAAAATATACGTCAAGGTATTTTAAGACTTGACTTGACAACTTCAACACTGGCCACACCTAGATCACATATGCACTACCATAAAGTTTAATTTTTCTCATCATTATTTTTGTACGTTTAGTTTGAGATGTTTATAGCAGCTTTTAAAATGTCGAGTCAATTCTTGAATTAGTACCTGTACTCCTACCCTAGAAGCAAACGATATTTGGTAAATCTAGGTGAAAATGCATTTGACAGCTTTTAAAATTTATCTAGGACTTCAAGCAAATAATAATTTACTCTCAGTTTGTTAACACGACATTCTAAAAGCCGCCCCTAAAAATTTAGTATAAATATTCTGTCGTCCAACGGAAAAACACCGTATGTGAATAGGCTTGTAATATACACATACGGTGTTTTTTCGTTGGACGGCAGTATTTAAAAGGCACATTGTTGAGGTCAAATAGGCAACACTAATATACAATAAATTATGGGGCAGTGTTATAATAAAAAATGCTTAACATGGTTTAGTCAACAAAATAACAATAATAATGTGAAATAAAAAGGCATTTTAATAAATAAAATATTAGACACAATAAAAAGAAGGATTGTCTACAAAGCTACAAACATTTAAAAAATTCTTCTTGTTTTCAAACCAGAATAATATTTGGACATCCTGTATTTTCAAACTTATTACCTTTTGGACTAAGGTAAGTCAAGTTAAATCGTTATATTTTGGCCTCAGAAATGTGTGGTTGTCTTTTTTACGTAGCTTTTAGAGACCCTGTATAGTCTGGATGCGCCTTTAAGTTTTACGCGAATACAGACTTTGCAAAATCTGATTAATTGCATACGATATCTCTTGTCATTTAACTGTAAAACGAAGTTTAATAAGATTAGATCTGTTAAATTAAGATTTCCTAGTACGTTCAACAATCCCATTTATTATAACGTTGTCAAGAATTAGAGTAGAACATTTATTAGTTGAACCTGTTGTGAGGTAACTGTGCTTTGCCATTGGATTTGAATCCAAGTAATATAAACTACTTTACTGGGCATGTTGATTTTGAGAATAAAAAATAGTAATTTATGTAACAGGTGAGTAGTGTAGGGCCTTACCTTACCCTACGAACTTCATGAAAAATCCACTTGCCGTTGTGCCAGAGGCGATGAAGGCGTTAGAAAAAAGCAACAAGCTAATGAAAAACGAAGAGAATTTTACAAAACAGAAAAAGTACTTTCCATCAGGAAAATGTACAAAGAAAAACAAATTGAAAAGCAACGATTAATTAAACAACTCTTAGAGTGAGGACTAAATAAAAAGCTGAATTACAAACAGAATCAATTGTAAAACTTATTAGTCTATTGTAATTTAAGAATTAGTAGAATAAATAATGTACGTTAAAATAAATATATTGTTTTCTTGCCAAAATTTCCCTGTCCATATCAGACTTAGTCCATTATCTTTAACAAAATTCCCATATAAACGCTATGAGATTTTGTCCAATATATACTTAATTGTCCATAGGTTACTTCTTTGTCCATGTTTGACTACAAAATTTACATGTGTTTAAATGGCATGTCCAAGATCCTATGTTGACCACCTTAAAATTTAACGTGCTGACGTAAGGTTCATCTCTTATATTTTTTTATCACTTTAATTATTTTACCTTTACCATTTTGTCTACATATTTAATAAACCACGTATCTGCAACTAATGCCAATCAATCATGTACCCTATTTCTAGGTTATGTCATACGTAAGACGCCAAGATAAGTTTGAGGTTATGTTGACTAATTTAAGTATATGACGTATGAAGCTAATTTCACTGTGCTCGTGGGGACCCCGGAGCTTAGGCCGTAGGCGTTATCGTGGGGCCCGCAGCCCTAAGCGCTGAGCCCTAAGCGTCAGATGTTGCTAAAGCCTATGGTAGCTAACACCCGATGTTGCTAGCGCTAACGGTAGCTAGCGCCACTCCTCTTTTAAAGTGAGGTTATATGTTGTGATTCTTCTTTTCGATCGTCCATTTTCTAAGTCATGTGATTTTTGACATTTGACCGCGTCCTTGGAGTTGCGCAAGATCCCTAATAAGTAATCATAATTTTCCCACGCTTGACACGTGCCATTTCCCACAGTCCAGATGTGAAATAGCTCAAGATTCCTGTTAACCGTAATTTTCCCACGCGCCACACCCACTCACCACAATTTTCCCACGGTCCCCAAAAATTCCCACCCCAAGGTAAGGCCCTACACTACTACTTAAGTGCATAAAGGGATACTTTTTTTTACGAAGGGGAATCCCATGAGTAAAAAGACACTTATGCATGTGTTACATACTATATTTTTTCCACGACCGTATAAAAATTTCCCAAAATACCATTTTAAATATGTTTTATTTATCTAAACTTATTTATTTTAATTTCTGCAGCACAGTCATTATATCGCAACAAAACATCATAGTCTCTTTATTTTTAAAGGCAATTATCCTCTTCATAACTAAGCAATTATTACTGAATTTTGGAAAATTGTATGTACTTACTTTTTATAGAAATAATATTAAACAGTATAAATTCCTTTTGGATTTTTTAGTCATCCAATTTCATTATTACTATTCATTTACAATAATTTCTATTAAATTTATTTGCAAACTGTCAAATTTTAAAACTAGTGACACATGAACTAAAAGAAATAATGACGAAATTAAAAGTAACCTGACCGTTCGGTTCAGTTGATATTGCGTTTACGGTTTCATTGCATAAAGTGATATTTAAGTTTATTGTAGTAGGCATTAAAACAAAACACTAATTCAAAGAGTAAAAAAGCTTCGAAGTGTTAAAAAAGTTACGTTTTTTTTACCCTTTATGTAGTGTACTAAAATGGAGTATTTTAACATCATGTTAACGATTTAAAAAAAAGCATTTTTTTAACGGTCGTAGATGTTAATGCTTTCTGGGCTTACATTTTTTATAAGCAGTAGGAAAAATCAAATCTTTTAAGAAGTCATGCTGCATGTCTTATTTTAATTTAAAAATTGTGTGAATGAATATACAGCGTGTCTTTATTCTTTTAAAATAAGAATAGCCGTTTTCTATAAGATAAAAATAATGTAGAACGTCTTTCTATAAAAAATTTTAGCCTAATTAAACCAAAAAAGAAGAACGCATTTACGTTTGTTATTTTAAGAGCGGCTTTAGGCTTGTTCCTATAGCAGTTGGAAACCATTTGCAAACCATTTTACTTTTATAAGTCTTTTTAAAAACCACTTTACAGCACCAAGTTTATTAATAAACATAACCAAAGTTGTTTTTAGATTTTTTATTACTGTAATAATATTTTAAAATAATAGATTTTACGGTTATATATATAATATCCTTAAAATTTTTAATTGTTTTGAACAATTTACTGTAAAATACAATTTATGATTTTAATATACATATCAAGTAAGTACTACTGATTCTTTAAAAATTAAGAGCTGTGGGTCATTAACGCAAGCTAAAAAAAGTAATTAATCCCTACTGCAAATTTTATTTTGTAAATAACATAAAGTTTTGTTATTTTGTAGACATAGAAGATATAGAATAGTAGAAGTATGTATCAAATTTTTATTGTGAAATAAAACAATTGTTTTTTAAAATAAGCAATGCTTAAATTACATTTTCTTTAAGATCATCATCTTTATAAATTTATTTGTTCTAAAGTTATAGTCAAACACCCTGTATTATGTATTTACAATATTTTCCATGATGTCTATACATAAAACATATACCCACATTATTAACTCGCTTTTAATCCCAAGAGAGAATGCAGCAAGTTTATTTTTACAAGGACCGAATAAAATGATCATAAATTGCTCCTTTTTCCAATATACTTAAATGGAAAACAGCCCACACACGGACCATAACAATAATTATAAAAGTAAATACCTTCATGCTCAACTTACTTTTTACAGATAACAATCTTAAGTTTATTATTTCCAGTGCAGGTGATTTTGCAGGGTTATTCTATAAAACTTGTTAAAACACGTTATAAACGGGGTTGCCACAATGATTTTTATAAAAGTACTAGATTCCAGAAAAAAAGGTACTAGAATGTACTAGATTTGACAAAGAAGCTAAAGCTAAAAAATAGTTTAAACGGGGGGTGTCATCTGACAATATTAATGATGAATTTAACAATTCTTTGTCAGGTTCAATATCCGCTAATTGAACCCATTCAATAATAATATTTTCATATTCTGACTCCAAAATTGGAAATAAAGGACAGACTTAGGCGACATCTCTATTTACCCATTTTGTTGTCTTATCGATCGACGAGTTGCACGCAGTATATTCTTATAATATGTGTGTCCCAGGATGTGTTACAAGAGGACAAATGGACAAAAAATTTTGGAATTTTTAAACGTCCTTTAGGGAAAACTAGTCGCATGATCCAAAACTAAATACAAAATAATACTCCGATTGATAAAATACAGGGCAGTTATAACTAAAAATATAAAAAATGACCAAGACTAAAGTACCTTTATTTTAAAAAATAGGACAAAATTGTATAAGTAAATGTTGTAAAGAATTAAATGTTATGTTAAAATGTAAAGTTAAGCAATTAAAGTCAAAAAATTATCTTTGTCAATTTTTTACATTATGCATTAACAGTTTTTCAAATACTTGGCTTAAGGCAGCGAATTTTTTAAAAAAATTTTTTAACTCTCATGCTTTAACATCAAATTTTGACATAAATTTTATTCTCTATAACATTTACTTAGACAATATGTTTTATTTTTTAAATAAAAGTAGTGAAATCCTGGAGAGTTTTCATATTATTAGTTATAACTTGCCCTGTATACTGGCAATTGAAGTAAAATTTTGTATTTATTAGATTTGGACCATGCGACCACTTTTCCCAAAAATTCGTTTTAAAATTCAAAATCTTTGGTCCATTTGCCCTCTTGTAACACCTATCCAGGGACACACTGTATGTATGTGTGTATTATTGTAAAAATAGGAATATAATTTTAAAAAACATACTAAATTTTGATCAGTACGTAGTAGACCACTAGATTATATTGAAAAGTACTAGATCTAGTACAAATTTACTAGGTGTGGTAACACTGGTTATAAATAATTAAAAAACAAAAATTCATCCACTTTACAGAAAAATAAAAATCTAAAAAAAAAATAATAAAAACTAGAAACAAATAAAACAAATTTTGTAAACATAAATTTAGCGGTTTAAAAGATATTAAGACCTTAAATTACTTTTTGCTAAGAGTGTAGTAAATCATGTCTTAACAATTAATAGCGACAGAATTTTAAAAAGTTGAATGCTCTTAAATCGCTTTATGTATACAGGGTGATTCAAAATTCGATCACCAAACTTAAGGGGTAATTCTACTTGACAAAATAAGAGTAGAGCTTTATATAATTTTTTTTCAAAATGTCATTCGTTTTTGAGTTACAAGCCGTCAAATTTCAATTTTTATTTTGGTTTTTTCGCCATATTGCATTTATTTTTACCAATCCAGTTGATATTTGGCACACAAATCGAGCTTTGCAGAGTCTAAAATTTTAAGGCAAAAGTACTTTTTTAAATACCGCCAGAGGGCACTTTATTATAACTTTTTTATTTTGACAGATATCGCAAAGCTGGAGGTGCCATTTATAGACAATCAAAAACTTAAAAATAAGGTACTCCTTATTAAAGTCGATAAACCTCACCGTTAAGGCACCAATAGACATAAAAGTTTTCATCAATTTCAATCCAATTACCTACATACCTACAGGGTGTCCAGTAACTCAACCAACAAACTTAGCCAAACGATTCTACAACAGAAAATAAAAAAAAACTTTATATAAACATATGTCCTAAACGTCTTAGTTTTTGAACTACGGTGTGTTAAATAAAAGAAAAAAACCTTTTTTTCTTATTTTCTGGTGTATAATCGCCCCGTAAAGTTTGTCGGTTGAGTTACTGGACACCCTGTATGTATGTAGGTACTTAATGAAAACTTTGATGTCTATTGGTGCCTAAATGGTGAGGTTTATCGATTTTAATAAGGAGTACCTTATTTTTAAAGTTATTAATTGTCTATAAAATGGTATAAAATAATATCTGTCCAAATAAAAAAAATAAGTTTCAGGTAAAGTGCCCTCTGGCGGTATTTAAAAAAATAGTTTTTTTGTCTTGCAATTCTAGAATCTGCAAAGCTCTATTTGTAGGCCAAATATCAACTTGATTGGTTAAAAAATAAATGCAATATGGCGAAAAAGCCATAATAAAAATTGAACTTTGACGGCTTGTAACTCGAAAACGAATGATATTTAAAAAAATATAAGAAGCTCTACCCGTATTTTGTCAAGTAGAATCACTCTCTTAAGTTTCGTGATCGATTTTTAAATCATCCTGTATAAATAACGAAACCAAAAAAACATTTTGCAATATAAAACTAATACTTCTAACTTGGCGGTTAGTAAAACGGAAACAGATAAAATCTACCTTTTGATTTTGTACAATTAAAACAATACACATTAAACAATAGACTTTAATCTTAATTACTATGTATGCTTTACAAATCTTCTTCCTTTTAATAAATATTTATTTTAACATGGTGTAAAGCCTAAGTATAATTTTTAAAAACAATATTAATTTTTATAGTTTAACTTTTATACGTAATGCGATCAAAAAATAATATTTACAAATATATTTGTGTTCTACCCAGAGGCAAACTTTTAGTAAAAGATATTTGAATTTTAGAAAAACAATTTAGTTTCATACTATTTTTGTAACTTTCTGTACCTTAAACAAAAACAGTTTATTTTATATTTTGCTATTATACAAAAAAACAATGTTATAAAAACATAAAAAAAACATTTTACTAAAGCTGTCTTTAATTTAATCTCTGCAAATGATTTATGCACCTTTTTTTATGCAGCATATTAGTTTTGGTTGAAACTGACCAGTACTCATAAATATTATTATATTATTTTTAAATTATTCGAAAATATAATAATACATTACATAAATATGCAAATACACAATATACTAAAGTAGGTATTACTTAAGCATATTTGCTCCGGTTTATCCAATTTCTCTACAAAATAGAAATTACAGGAAATCAGTTTATATACTAAAATAATTTCCGCATGGGCTTCACTTGAATAAATACTATAATAACCCTTATTAATATTAGAGTTATTACAGAAAGTAACAGGAATTTTATTGATGTCATTAAAAATGTGTATTGGTCCAGCATGAATCAACTTAACATTATAACAAAAGGTAGAAAACAGCCCATGGAACAAAATCTATTAAATTAAAGAACGCCAAAACCATGAGGCTGGTTGCTAACCCCTAGGTGGTGGAAATTTTTTATTTTATTTTACCAACAGGAATGGAATCAAAAAGTGATTATAAGAAAAATTTTATTTATATTTTTCTAAAGTTTTTAATAAAACTAAGGTCAGTATTTAGTTTTTTTCTACCAAAAAATCAATTAAGACAACCTCCCAACTATCTCCTAGTTAAAATTGACCTTCATACTTTTGCAGTTCTCTTTATACATGTATTATTAATGTGTATTAGTAGTTGTACCAATTTTAAATGCCTAATTTTGGAATTGATTTTTCACAATTTTATATTTTTTACCCTTTCTGTCTAAATGACAAAAATAATGGAAATAATAAAAAATAATGGACTTTTAAAATACAACTTTTGAATGACTAAAATTTTTTTGTGCGCAGTTAAGTTCAGCTTTAATTAGGGGGTAGTTACGGGGTAGTTTTTATTGATTTTTGAAAAAAAGAATTGTCACCGAACCTATTTTTATCATAACTCACTTAATTTCCATACTAGAAAATTCTTTAAAAAATTCTGATTATATCTTTAAATTGACTTTAAATCTATCAAATTTTGACGAAAAAGCTAACAAAATTAAAACAATATCTTTAATACAAGTTTTATTTATTCATCAAAACCATTTTTTTATTTTCTTTTTCTTTTAGGTAAGCCTTAACAACAGCGACAAATATTTTGTAGATAGTTGATTACCAGTACTTTAGGTAGGTAAAATAAACACCATTAATTATTTAAAGTAATAATATAGGCAAAAGGATATGTCTATACTTACAAAATTCGAAAAAATGCTTTACATATTATGAATTTAATTGTAAGTAAATGCTTTTGCCTAAAAGTTTGGGCAAATGCTTATTTTATAGAAGCAAGTATTTAGCTTTACCCACCTTTCCATTTGAACTTTTGACGTTTGTGTTGGTAAGGAAAGGGGATAAGCTTAAACAAATAAATTTAGATAAAAATGTATGGCCCTAAAAGATAATAATTGACGAATTTTAGGACTTTTTATAACTGTACAAATAACGAAGTGACGGGTGACTTGCTTTAATTTGAATGTATTGTATGTAGAATTTTATAAGTTTTCTATTTCTGCAATATAAAAATTAAAGTTTTCATTTAAAAAGAAACTTTACCTTAAAATATTCGGAAATGCCACTTTTAAGGCAAAGCCCAAACTCACTACTAGATGTCCTATTTGATTTTTTCGACCTTCGTATTCAAGATTTTTAACTTTTTCTATAAATTTAAAACACCTCGTATGTCTGTATATAAGTGACACGATAGAATGTGGTAAAGTACCGATAAATTTATAAAATAGTAGTTATAATAATATAATAATTACCTTTTACGATGTTTAGAAGTAGGTTAGACTCGTGTTTGGTTACACTCTTAAATATTTTAATTATTAGGTTACCTTTTTGTACTCTATATTCATTTATGACAAAAGCTATTAAATTATTCCAAACTGTGCAGGTAATAACTTATTGATTAAAAATGTATTTGTGGTTATTGTAAGCCGTAAAGCAGACCGGATGAAGTCCCCTTATGGAAAACAATGGTCTCTTTATCTATGTGGGTACAGGGGCATCCAACAAAAACTAAACAAGGACATATTTGTGGCTTTCTTTGTTTAAAAAAGACACTGGGTAAACTACCGCCGGCGGTTTTGCCCAAAAAATCGCCGTCCGGTAAAATTCCTAAAAAGTGAAAAATTATTTGTATAAAAATTAAATTATAAACAATAAGAAATAAAAATTGGAAAAAATGTATAATAAAATTAAAAAACATAAAGAAAAAAACTAGTCACCTATCCGGAATTCGAACTCGGTACCTGTGGCTTACGTCCAACCCTCGTTACTCTGTAGCTATGAGCCAAATAAAAATATTAATAATATGATTGAAGAAATAGGCCGTGTTTATGAATTATTTACATTTTAATAATTTAAACAAGATGAAATTTTTTCCCTTAAATTTGAGAGCAAAAGAAAGGTCCTCGGTCCTTTGAAATGTGTCAACCCATTCATAGAGTTTATTTTTATTCCCCAAATATTTTGAATGACAAAATAAAAAGATTTTTATCTCCGCGAAAACCTTTTGTTTTCTTTGTTTACACCCACTCCCACCAAATCATCCAAAAAGCGGGACTGTCCCATCTACGTTGTAGCTCCAAAATGGATTTGACTCTTGCGATATAACAAAAGTGACCAAAATAAATTACTAAATATATTTTTGGTTCTTAAAAATATTTAATTATTTATTTAAAACATGCATTATTGACGGGACAAAATAAAAATATTAAAAAGAAAACTATCAGGATTTACAAAACCGAAAAATATTTTTTTGGCGCTTTTTAATATGTCCGAATTGTCTTAATTTGACAGCTCTGATTTATTACCTATCGTTTAGATTTTAAAATATACAGGACGCGTCATAAAAAGTTGGGTTTTTTTAATTCCAAAATTTAAACATGCGGTCTCGACTTAAGGCAAAAGCGCCTTGCTCCTAATTTTTAAAAAATATAAATGAAATTTTTTAAACTTTAGCTGTCATAAAAAAATTGTGATATATTTTTTAAATTATTATCAAATTAAAAATTAGTAAGTTAAAAAATTTAAAACAAAAAAAATTATTAAAAGAAATATTGCTATAAATTAAAACCAAAACCTTTTTAAAGCCATTCTGTATATCTTACGTACATAACATTCCTGTGGAAATCTACTTTCTTATCAAGCAGGACATTTAATAATAATTATTATTTTTCTTTTTCTGAGAATATTAAAGTTTGTTCCCCCTTACACATGCATACGTTAATTGATAATATTTTGGTTATAGTTCTATAAAAAATCTGTTTTTTGTGCTGCTAAAATTCTCCTGGCTTTTCTTTTTCAAAAGATGTAATTTTTATTTAAAACTTGTGAAGAGCTTCAACAAGATCTTCGTGTCAAATGTGTCTCCCAGTTTTAGTTTTGTTTCTTGACCCCTAATTAAAATAATATTAAACAATAAAACAAATAAGTAATAAAGTTAGGGTAACTTTAACTATTAGCCGGACAGCGGTTTTCTTCTTATAATTGAGCAAAACCGCCGGCGGTCGTTTAGCAAGTACCTAAAAAAATCAGCCTGTGTAGTGTTTTGTTCGTAGAGCTTTAAAAATACTTTAGAAACTTATTTATATCAACACAAAAGAAATACGATATTAAATTACCTTTGTTATTAATGGGACACTACGTACTATCGATACCACAAGAGTCAAAGAAGTGCTTAGGGTAATTTAACTTATGTGGTGTTTATATTTGACAACGCTGCAAAAATCATGCGTAACGGACCTGAAGATTAAGATCACAACTTAACGTCATGATAATATGTCAAAATATTTAAGGTTTAGGTACTGGCGTAGATAATTTCATTTTCTAGAGGGAGGGGGGTAAAAACTGCTTTATGTCTCCTAATTTTTTTTTCGTGCTTGTTTAGTTTAAGAGAAAAATTAAAGTTCACTTAATTGCATATTTTTAGACCATAAAAGAAGCATTGCGGGATCTTTTTCTTTTAAAAATTGGGTTATGTAACAAAAATAATAAATACTTATTTAAATAAGGTTTATATCCAGTATAACAGTTTTTATTAAGTGTTTTCGAAATTTTTTGTTTTTTTGTAAATTTTAACACCATGTATTTCAAAGGTTAAGACGTTTAGGACATAGGTTAATATGAACTTTTCTTCCTAAAATATGCTAAGGAATTACACCCTGTATTTTTAGCCAACAAATAAATTATACCTTGTATAAATATAAATCAAAAATTTATATCTTATAAATGTTAATGTTCCATAGCAGCTAGATTTTTTAAATTAAACTATCATAATAAAGATATGTTTGTTTATTTGCTCATTCTGAATTTTAAACATAGGGGTTAATTTAACTCCACATCTGTTATAGTGTTAATACATTTTTACGTCTGTAGTTACGGGTTAGTATTAGGTAAAACATATTTCAATTTAATGAACGGTACCAATTTATGATTAATTACAATTTAGGACTTTTGTTGTTTATTTATGTAAAGCTTGTTAAAGCCCATTAATTTCCATATAAGCAATATAAAATTGTGCCCAATAATTTTTGAATAAATGATCTGTTGAATACTAAACGCATAGAAACGTGTTCACCTTCATAGGTATAAATAAATCATATGATTAAATAGTTATTTAAACGAAATTATGCATTTTGCACAGACTATTTCGTGTAGATTAGTATTTATCGTTGTTTAGCATAAATTTAATAATACCTTTTTTACGAAAATAAAAAATAAATAAATTTCTCCAGTAGTTAAATTTTACTGGCGTTTCCATTTCTGTTTGTATGTACATACGTGCATTACGTTTGGATGAACATGCATGTATAGAATTACTAAAAGAAAGTGATTTGTTTTACATTTAATATAAATACAATGTTATTATAGTAAACAGAACTAAAAGGGTCAGTGGCGTAACTACCATGGGGCTAGACGAGGTAGTGCCCGGGGCCCCCAAGCTCAGGGAGCTTCTTGGCCTCTGACTTAAAAACTTTATTGAACTAGAAAAAAATTCTCTCACATTCGAGATTCTGGATTTTGGTTTGTTTGTCTGGCACACTCACACTCATCGTCTACTTATGAGCAGCCAAGTTTTACAGAGCAAAGACACCTTCAATCTTGTGGGCGTCACATTTGAAAGTAACCTTAACTGGCATAAACACATTGTATCTATAGCCACGGCAGCTTCAGAAATGCTTGGATTTCTTTTTCGAGCCAAAAAGTATTTTTCCCCTTCTAATTTATACACTTTATATGTGTCCCAAATCCGACCTCCCTTGGAATATTGTTCTCATATCTGGGGCATGGCATCCCCCACAACCCTAAGCATTCTTGATTCTATTCAAAGAAGAGCTATTCGTCTCATTAATGATCCTTTACTTACAGAAAGGCTTTCCTCTCTTGCCCATCGTCGGGCTGTGGAGGATTTATCGCTTTTATAGGTACTTCCATGGATTCTGCTCTTAAGAATTGTCCAGTATAGTTCCTCCACTCACGGTTCCCAACAGAGAAACTCGTGGTTCCGCGCGTATGCATCCCTATACTGTCCAACTGGACAGGCCCCGAACTTCCCACTTTGTTCGTTCTTTGATCCCTAGAGTTTCTAGATTGTGGAACCTGCTGCCCGCGGAGGTCTTTCCTTCCCCTCCAAATCTTCAAGTATTTAAGTCCCGTGTCAACCAACTCCCTCTTACCTCGCTAAGACACCCACGGTACGTTAGTATTTACGCTTTCAGCCTTCGTGGTTTGTCCAAAGATAAAAAAACAAGACTGAATTTTTTTAAACGGTAACAGATAGATATTCTTTAATTTTCATTAACTAGTTTCAATTTGCTCAATAAAATAAGTTTCATTTATTGTTAATAATATTATTTGATTTTTAATTTTATTATGTCAACTGTATTACGAAAAATCTGGGATACGTCGAATTTGAAAAGACAAGTTAATTTTTTCCCCAGGGTCTTTGGTTACGCCAATGAAAAGGTGAAACGTGGCGTGGTACTAGAAACTCGTCGGGTTAAATATTTTTTTCTGCAATAAATCATTGTTCACCAAAAGGTTAGTTTACTTTATCATTTTTGTGTACTTGGCGGCATCGCTTTCAGAATGAATTAAATGTGGACCCATCATTACTACATCCTATCGGAATAAAATTTTATTTTTATTTAATCAAAAAATTCTAACTTTGTCAAAGCTATTACACCCTGTTATATCTTATTTATTTAAGCTTGTGACTAATGAAAAACACTGCAACTACTAAGACGGTGCTTTTGACAACTTTCGTTTGAAGTTGGGTATTAGTAGAGTTTAGCTGAAGTTACAGAATTAAATATAAGTTAGTCACTTGTTATCAACACTTTGAGTATAGCACATCAAAGCCGGGCTAACAGTTTTACCGATCGTTTGGGTAGGGCAACTTCGAATTTACTTAATAATGGGCTGTTTGCAAGTGTAAAGTTGGGGCCAGACATAATTCATTCTTAAAGGAACGCCGCAAAGTAGGCAAAAAATTATAGTATAAACAAACCCTTTTGTAAACAATGGCTTATTACAGCAAAAATATTCAACCCAACGAGTTTCTGATTTCTCACGTCAGCTTTTATGGCAGGACAGAGACGACATACGATTTTTTTAATACGTGACACGTGTTTTAGCAATGTTTCATTTTTTTATTTATTTTAAAAATATGTAATCAGGCTCTGCCAGAGACTATGTGTTTTTAAAAAGATTTGTTTACTTTTTCATTTTCTTTGTGTACTTTGCCACAGTGCTTTCAGAATAATTTATGTCTGGCCCCAACTATACATGAAGCATGCATACATTTTTCTTATGAAAAAGATACCTAACCCATAAGTAGGCGCGTGCCTCGTTATTACGTAAACGCCCAATAAACTTTTTGTTTAATTTTTTTTAACTGCTAAATTAAATTTTTATTTGCAAGCATTTTCTTTTAATGTTAACAATATTGTGAATTGTTTATGTTTTGTGCACGTGAAGACATAGTTTTATAGTCTGATGATGGCAGGAACACCTGCCGAAATGCATCACATCTAAAATTTTAGATTGGCATTTTATTTGTGGAGTAAAGACTTCCCTTAT
The DNA here is from genome assembly GCA_014170235.1 of Listronotus bonariensis. NCBI lineage: Eukaryota > Metazoa > Arthropoda > Insecta > Coleoptera > Curculionidae > Listronotus > Listronotus bonariensis. Next base: position 156,502 of record JACEGR010001314.1, read on the forward strand.
ACAACCCTCAATACTATATTGACTCCACTTCAAAATGGACTTCTTTCTAAATAATAATAACTTTTATTATATTGTGTCAGAATAGAATAGTTCTTCATAATGTATAAGTTTTAATTCTCATAAAATGTTAAATTAACTTTTTAATTTTATTCTGGAGAAAAGCCAAATAATATTTTGTTTAAATTTAATCTCCCAGAATACCAAAAAAGCATAAAATAAGTTCTTTACGTTAAAAAATATATTTAAGAAGAAAGCAGAAATTCAAAATAAATTCCCAACAGTTATTTAATTACAAACAAACCTAAAATCTAACGCACAATTTTTATGAGCTTTAAATAAGATAAGAATCTTCTATTCGTATTTGAATCACGCAAACTAAAAATTAGCTATGCGGAATGTTACGATCATTTGATAGCAGGCATATTTGCGCGTATTATATTATGTGTAGCAGGCAACAAGTTCATTCTTTAGAAGTAATTTGCAAAAACCGTATATTATAATGAAAAATAACTTAGAAAAGAAATGTTTCTAGTCAAATCATTTAAGTCATTAGATTACATTGATAATTATCTAGCCGTGAAGAGTGTAACGTAAACGACTATTATAGATCTATGTCTAATACTGGGTGACAACAAAATTACTATTTAGCATATTATTTTCTTTAGTGAAAACGGGAACTTCTCAAATTTAGGGATGTTATATTGTATCACCAAATGCCCATTTTAGATATAATAACAGATGTGTATAAAATGATGTTGGAAAATTTTTATGGAAAAAGTTATAACACAAAAATTTAAAATTCTAATTTTTTTTAAAGGCTCCACCTCTTAAGACCATTTTAATACTAACCGAAACTGCTGTAAAATTTGAATTTTCAAATATGGCAACCCTAATAATTTTAAGAAAACACACTGTAAATTTTTTTAAGATTTAAAATCTACAAATTATTCCTGATATATAACCTACATACCGGGTGATGCATTAAATCATCAATACTTTTTCTTCAGTAGTATAACTCATGGTTAATCTTTATGCTCAACGATTTTTTGATAATAATAAAGCATTAAATTTCATAATGACAACGTTATGTCACGCTAACTGGTATTTTTATTGTTGTTTATAAATATGAGGCCATAATAATGTAACAATTTTTAAAAATATATTAGCATCTAACTAGCAAACGGGTTAACCAAAAAATCTAAAGTTTTTACCATGAACGTAGATTTGCATGCTTTTCAATAAACTTTAATAGAATTGTTTTTTCTAAAATAATTAGTTGAGTCAATAATTGACCCCATTAAAAATTACATGGGATTTCCTATGTCCCGCCCGGCGATGCATCACCCGGTATGTAAATCAATAAAATTTATTTTTGGTTTTAGTGAAAATGTCGTTGGAAAATCTCCAAACACCCGAAGAATAAACAGTTTCATGAATATTATCTTGTCTGAATCCTTCTAAATTTCATTTTGAATTAAACCAAAAAAGGTAAATTAGAGATATTCTAAAGGTTTTAGGTCAAAAGTGACTTGTATAATTTAAATCCCAAATAATTGTGTACCATTTTAAATATCCGTATTATTTAAAATAGCCAATCCTTACCAGAAGTAATACGCAGATGATAACTTATCCAAAATTGACATTTCGTGATACAATATAACACCCTGAAATTCGAAAGTTATATGTTTTGATGAAGAAAATTAGATAGTAATTTCGTTGCCTCCCGGTATATCTTATATATCTTTAATACCACTAAAGCTGCGCTTACAAAATTTGGTATCTGGGAAGTTTTGGATATAAACATTTTAACAAGGATATCGCCACCATTGCCAGATTTCCTAGTTCTGTGCGGTTCGTAATTTTATTGGAGTAATATTTGCCCTTTACAGTATCAGCAAAAAGTACATTAGCGCGTAAATACCTTTAAAACCGCTAAGCTACATATACAAAATTTGGTATCTGGATGCTTTTCGGCACTCTGAATTAGAATTAAACAATGATACCAGCACTGTTGTGAAATAAAAAAAAGTTTAGTATTGTCATATCTTGGCAACTAGTAAATATTTTAGCAATTTGTGATCTTACAAACTAATATTAAGTCCAAAATAGGCCGTGCACCTAGAGAAAATTTGGAAACAATATCAATATTTCGCTTTGGTTTTGCTTGCATATAAACCTTTCTTTTTGTGAACGTACTTTAAGTGGTTTTATAGTTATTAAAGCGTTTTTGTACTTTTTACAAAAAATGTGGTGTTGTGTGTCATATCTTACCAAATACAGATAAAATTTTAAAAATTTGTAAATCTATCCAATTTTCATCGCCTAAAATATTTATCAGTCACAGGATCAAAAAAAGTCAGAAAAACATAAAATTTTACATGACAGGCAATACGGATTTCGTCACAAGAGATCTACAGCAGATCTTCTTTCCTTCGTTTCACACAACTGGAACAAGTCTCTTGAGTTTCTAGGTGAGTCCCAGATCGTTGCTCTTGATATATCTAAAGCCTTCGACCAAGTCTGGCATTACGCACTTCTTAATAAACTTCCCTCCTACGATCTTCCAACTAAACTCTGCTCTTGACTCTCCAGTTATCTTTCTAATTGACGTATATCAGTCATTGTTGATGGCCACTCTTCAAGCTTTCACGAAATTAATGCTGGAGTGCCTCAGGGTTCAGTACTAGCACCAACTTTGTTTCTTCTTCACATCAACGACCTTCTTTCTTTCACCACCAATCCCGTTCAGTTTAATGCATCCAAAACACAATCGTGTTCCTTGTCGCGAAAAACATCATCAAACACTCATCCTTTGCTTATGAGTGGCCAGGTCTTGCAGAGCGGGGACACATTTAACCTTGTGGGCATCACATTTGAGAATAACCTTAACTGGCATAAACACCGTGGTGGCTTTACGGCTTCAAAAAAGCTTGGATTTCTTTTCCGAGCCAAAAAGTATTTTTCTCCTTCCAATTTATACACTTTGTATGTATCCCAAATTCGACCCTCTCTGGAATACTGTTCTCATGTCTGGGGAATGACATCCCCTACAACCCTTAGCATTCTGGATGCTATTCAAAGAAGGGCTGTTCGTCTTATTAAAAACCTCTACTTACTCAAAGACTTCCTTCTCTTGCCCATCGTCGAGCTGTGGGAGATCTATCGCTCTTCTATAGATACTTTTACGGCTTCTGCTCCGACGAATTGTCCAGTATAGTCCCTCCTCTTGCAGTTCCCAACAGAGAAACTCGTGGTGCCGCGCGTATGCATCCCTATACAGTTCAATTGGACAGGACCCGAACTTCCCATTTCGTTCGTTCTTTTATCCCTAAAGTTTCTAGAATGTGGAACCTGCTGCTAGCGGAGGTCTTTTCTTCCCCCCAAATTTTCAAGTTTTTAAGTCCCGTGTTAACAAACTTCCTCTTACCCTGCTTAAGACACCCACGGTACGTTAAAATTTAGGCTTTCAGCCTTCGTGGATTGTCCAAAGATAAAAAAATAAAATTAAAATAATATATTAATAAGTCCAATTTACACTGGTAAACCCTTTAATTCAGCCTTGGTAAATTTAGCATATAAAATCTTTGCTAAATATATTCACTTTCTATTGGAAATAATACAGTTTATAAGAAATTGGTATGGAATTTATAGAGATCCTAAAAACCATAAGAGAAAGAAAAATCGTAAAACGTTTAGTATGTTTAAAGAAATAATAACTTAATCATCTACACAAATATAAGCACTAATTAGTAACCTCAAGTTCCAACAAACTTTCATTTTCAGTACAATTGATATCTAAATATACGTAGATATTTGTAAAATTGAAAGTGATTTACAGCAATAAACGATTAAACATACCATTTAAAATATTTGGACATTCTTAACATTTCAGTTTGAAACTTGTTGACCATTTTGTATTTTTACCAGCTTCGTGGTCATAATAAATTAAGTAATAATTAATTAAAACAGCTTAGCTAAAATAGGTTTTTTATTAAGGTTTAAAATTTCTAGACAATTCGTTTTATGTTTAAAAACATGCTGCATTTTTGTATTTAAAAATATTTTAAAAGTTTGTTAAAATTTATATAACGATAACTTTTAAGGAGCATTGCATTTTTGATAAATTTCAAGGTTTCGGATTTTAAATACTATAAATAACTTTTTAACAATTTATTTTTGTTTTAAATTTAGTTCAAAATCCCAAAAGCTTACAGTATTTTAGACCACTAACCTAGCAAGGGGGTGGGGGCGGTCCGCCCTGGGTCCCCAGTTAGATTGGGTCCTTCAAAAAGGGTGTTTTTAAAGAAAAAACACAATGTTTTGGCTTTTGTGGTTAACAACTGGAATTTTAAAAGCAAAAAAATTAAGAAAGAGAGGAGCCCAACCACAGAAAGGATATAATATAGTTAGAAAGGCACCCGTTTAGAGGTGACTACCTTTTTTTGGTTGTCAATTTTTTTGTTACAAAGAAAAAGTACAGAAAGAGGGGCCTGACTTCAAGAAAGCATATCATGTTACAGGGGAGGGCTCTGTTTTGGAGGTGACAACCTTTTTTTTTCCTCCAAAAATGTTTTTCAAAAAAAAAACGTTATTTTAATTTCTGGGTTAGTATGGGTCCTGACTTTAATTTCCGCTCCGAGCCCCCACACCTCTAGCTACGCCACTGTTTTGGACATGTCATTAAGAATGGATTTTAGTGTAGAATATTTAATTCTTAATATTTATATAAAAAAACGCATTGTTTAAATCCTGACATTTATCACATAACTTATGCTTTTTAATTAAAATGAACAGACTTTTATACACTCTAAATTTTGTATCGCTAAAAGAATGAAAATACCCATATTAAATCATTTAACGCCGTTACAATCTTCGTAGTCTAGTCGAAAAATTGATTGCAAAAACTTGTTTTTTAAAGTTTTTCATATTAATTATTTTTTTCTTTAAGTTGAATTTATTTAAACAAAATCTCATTTTTTTTTGCTAACTAAAAAATCTAATCGAAAAAATAATACAAAATTGCATAACTTTATTAAGAGCCTAAATAAGCAGAGCTCCACAAAGCAAAAAAATTATAGATCAATTATTTAAACCTTTATACCGCCTTTTATGACAAAATTATTAAAAAATGTTTATACAACTTTTATTGTCTCTAGATTACACTAGAATATTTTTAATTTTTAAAATAATATTTAATTGCATATAAAATATATCTAAAACCTATGCCCACTACTGTGGCGGATCGCGTAAGCCGAAACTGCCGCGTGATAGCCAATTTTCAACTTTAAATAAAAATTATATATATTAGAGCTACAATTCCGGGTATTCAGAGCTTTTTTACCAAAATTTCCTGCCCCTTTAAAAACGATTATAATATTTAGGTTATCACTTATATATTTTTAAGATTTTGGCAAAAAGCTAGACGGCTATTTTTAGTCTTCAACCATATTTTTAGGAGACTTGTAACTATTTTTCGCAGGAAATCAACTTCTTGACTTGTGTGTCGTTGATTATTTTTTCCAAGATTCTTGGTCCTGTGCTCTTATTAACCAAATCATGGAACGATTTGTGTGTAATATTTGTGACTTGATCCACCCAGCGAGATGATGATCTGTCTCGCGATGCCTGGCACTTTTTCCTGAATAAAAAGTTTTTCCATGCAATCACCGTCTCTCCTCATAATGTGCCCAAAATATTTTAATAGGTGGTTTTGCACAGCCATGTATAATCTCTGTTGAATTCTAAGTTCCCCCAGTATAGATATATTTGTGCGATGTGCAGGGAATTGTGAACATTCTGCGCCAACAATACATTTACGTGGCGTCTATTTTTTTCCAGCTGTCTTAAAGTCGACGATTCACATCCATACATCAATAAAGAAAATATAAGGCAGTGAACCAATCTCTGCTTTAACTGGACTGTTGTCTATCTGTCTTTCCATATTTTGGTCAGCCTTTAGCGACTTTCGCCATTTCACAACTTCTGCGTATTTCTGCCCTCTGATGTACCTTTGTTATTTATCAAAGACCCCAAATATTTATATATTGATTGATAACTTTAAAGCGTCCTATTTGTTTCACCTCCGGTCTGGTGTTGTTAGATCGGTCAACTATCATTCTCTTTCGACTAGACCAGAGGGGACTACGGCACGAGGGCCACATCCGGCCTGCGGACAGATTTTGTCCGGCCTGCGGAGAGCTAGCATACTTGAAAATTCCTTTTAGAGAACAAATATTTTTATAGCAAATTAAATTTAGTTTACTGAAGTATTCGAATTTTATGTTAAATAATTATTAATATGACATCTACATTGATATGGTCATGGGCTAACAGTTAGCCGCTAACTCATAACATTGTTGTAAGCTTATTATTATTGGTTTTGTGATATGTTGGATAAAGAAACACAGACATGTATTATATGCAGATAATTTACCTTCAGTATATAATAACTGACAAATTATTGAAATGAATCCAACTAACATTTTATACATTCTAAAAAACACATAACTTATAACAAACATAATGACATATGAAATACTAATGAGATTTATGTAATTGAGATTTTCCACTGACAATAGTTTGTAGTTGTGGACTGATTTTACTTGCACTAATTATTAAAAGAGATTTAAGATGCTCATCAGTTAATTTAGATCTGTAAACATTTTTTATGTACTTCATTTTGGAGAAGGTTTTCTCACACAAATAAGTAGTACCAAAAACAGAAAACAGCCCACGTGCAAATTTATGCAAATTATCAAATTGTGTCAGTGGAAGACTTTTATAAAACATTTGGATTAGCGGTCTGTATTTGGCGTGTCTGGGCTCGTACTTTACGACTAATCTAGAAATTACAGATAATGACAGGAAAATTAATAATATGCACTGTTGCCGTTTTGCGGACTTTAGTCCGATTTGCAGCCTTTTTAAACGTTGCGTACATTTTCGGACTTTTTTTTCATCAGTGGACTATTTCACTTCGTACCACCGGCAACAATGATAATATGGTTTTGGCCCTTGGAACTTACTGGAGTAATCAGTATGGCCCTAAGGCTGAAAAGTTTTGGAGACCCCTGGACTAGACCATTGAAAACACTATACTTGGTAACATTGGTGTACTTTTGACCATTAGAAGACGGTTGATTTTGTGTTTCTTGTCAGACTAATGTAGGTACAATTTTTATATAGAAAAAATATATTTACTAAAAGTTTGATATAGTAACACATTATTATATTGTAGATAAAGGACCTAAAATTAATTTTAGAAAACTACAATAGGTAGAAAAAATATAGGCTAATCATAACTGTCTTATTTTGTTGTTTAAAATGTCAATTAAATCTTAGAGTAATTTTATTTTTTACTACAATAAAAGTACCAGCAGCGCATGGACTTCTTCATGGTCAAACCTATTGAAGAGGTGGGTGGGTGAACGAACGTTCTTGGCCTTGTGCATCCTTCAGCGCGACTGCGGAAGATAATACCATTTCGTGCATGTTTATTAGAAGCCATTTGCTTCTTATAATATCGGCTTCAGTTAAGATTTTACTAGAGATTGGTAGGCATTTTATCTGATTTGTATAATAATGAAAATATAACCTTACCAGACAAATAATTGAATTATTTGTTGTTGGTGAATAGTGGTCTGACTTAGGCTAAACTTTAGATGAAACATAGACCGAAAATAGTGCAAAAGAAAAATGAGATAAAACATAAATATCATCACAATTAAATTTTTACACATTTTCTATATTTTTATACTCTAAAGTATTTCACAATATAATAGGTATATTATGTCTCTTGTCATTACCTTTCTTTAAAATTACGTTATGAGACATAAGTTTTGAGAAACAGTTTGCCATAAAAGTTCTATCTAATTATAATCCATACTAATATTATAAAGAGGTAAATTGTGTAACTTTGTTTGTTGGTCTATTTGTTTGTTTGTTTATAGGAGCTAATCTTCAAAAATACTAAACCGATCATAAAAATTCTTTCACAATCAGAAAGCTACTCTATTCAGGAGTGCTATAAGCTTTATTATATTATGATTGAACGAAAAGATTAGAGAAAATATAATAAATGCCCAACGAAGTGGGCACTGGTCGGTTTTTGTCCGATATAATTACCATAAAGCAGGCTACCAAATCTTGGCTTAATATAAATAAATAAATATTAAATTGTTTTTAAAAATTAAGTTGACAGTGTCCTACAAAGTTAAAAGTTGCAAGAATATCTACTGCTTGGTTGGACTGTTACCCAAAACTTAAATTATAAACTTATTGAAAAATCAAACCTTAGCCAGGAAAGAACCATATGGAAAACTTTTTATTTTTAATTTCCCAAAAAATGTTTTTCTTAATAAAAACGCTGCATACACCGAAACTTATAAAACATTGTTTAAAATTTGAATAGATTAATTAACGAATATGACAAGAACTACCTTTAGTTTTTAATTTCAAGATAAATACTATTTGAAAAACTTGTTTAGATTAAAATATATGTCATATTTTTAAAGCAGAGCATTTCTATTAATAAATTGGAAAAAAACTGACTTTTTCAACTTACTTCGTACAGAGATTATATTAAATTAAATGTCAAAAAAATGTCAAAACTTTGTTAAGTACATTTAGATCACTTAACAAACAAGTGTATCGATGCATGCAAGGCAAATATCCATGTTTGTTGACGTATATAAGTTTATAAAAGTTAGAAATAAACTGGCACTGCCTTTTTCTACATAAATCCTTATTAGGAATTGAATGGTAATTATTTCAAGAGTTAATGGCTTTCGCAGTCATGGCCATCTCGAGCAAAAATTAATTTTGACGATTTTTGACATTAAAATTACAAATTTTAGTATTATAAATCATTTTAAATAAAGAAAAAACGTTCGTTAAAAATGTATAAAAAATAACAAGATGGCCGCCATACGAAAAACAAAAGTTGATGATAGTAGAGACATTTTGCACCTCTTAAAATAACAGACTATTTTTGGCCTCCTTATGGTTATCGTTATTAAACATAACGATTACGGCAGCAGTTTTAGACAGAGATTTTGCAACCTCTTTTAAGAAATTTATCTTGCGTCTGCGCTTTCGACCCATAACCTTATTTTTGCCTGTGGTCGCCGATTTTAAAGTTTGCGAAAAATCAGTATTTACTTTTATTCTCCATAAGTTATATATTGATTTTTTAATATATGCAAACAGTTCCCTTGATTTTGTTTTTTAAAGTAGATGTAAACAATACAGTATAAGCAAGTGTGCCAGATTGTAACATGTAAATTAATTACTGATTTAAAACATCCTTAAAAATGCAAGTCCGTTTTAATTTCTTTACACTATTTTATTTTTTCTTACTGCTATGAATTTTTCGCTAATTATTCGTTAAGTATCAATAATATTTTAATTAATACGGTATTAAAATTTCAACCTTCTTAAATAATCGATATTAAAAATTTTACAATTTGGCAACCACGCAGTTTACCAATAACGATAAAGATAACGATAAGCTCTTCGGTATTCATCCGTAATTAAAGGAGTCCGGTATGGTTAATAACGTTAACCACAACGGAATTGCAAATAAGGGGTGCAAAATGTCTCTAGTATCTTTAAACCAAAACGTTAAAAATATCAAATCTGTAGATATATGGGCTTTGCTCTTAAAAGGTTACCTTAAATATTATTTTTATAGATTCCAAAAATTATATGAAATAAAAAAGTTATAGCACTATTTTAAAAATGCACGTTTTTAGTTTTTTTAAAATAACTTAAAAACGAAACAAGATAGAGCCGTCATCTAAACGGCATGAGGTTAACGGTTAAATGGCCCACAATTTTTCCCATTTAACCATATTTCTATCTCTTATAGTTTTCAATATTCCAATACACTTTCTACCAATTTCGGACACACTGCATACCTTAAATTAGGGTGTCTGTTATTTCCCAAATCGATTTTTTTTCGATCGCCTCCTGAACTTTTAGTTTATAAGTAGCCTAAAAAATATATTCAATGTTGCTCTTAATTTCCGATATAAACCGTGCCGAAATCATGTTGCTTTTCCTATCTAAATAAAATGGGATTTGTCGGAGTTTTTTCTTTACTTTATTTTCTTAGCAGAAAAATAGATGAAAAAATCTACTTATTGCATATTCTGATGTGAAATTTACCGCTCTATACAAAAGTTCTTTTACGAATTTTCGATTAAATCACTCCTTTAATATTTATTTGCCGTCAAACGTTGAGTTCAGATTAAGTTGTGCCATCCTCGGGAATTATAATAGTAAACCGGCATTTTCTAAATAATTATAAGAGCTTTAAGAAAACTACTATATTTGATATCTCTGTCTCTTATGGTTTAAAGTGACCACATTTTCAATCAGAGAAAGCGAGACAAATCGAAAAATGCAATAGGATGGATTTTCAAGTGCAAAAACAAATGTTCTCACATTTGAAAGGTTTAATGAAAAACGATACATAAAACAAATCGGTCAGCTCTTTCGTCTTCTAAATTTTTGAGGAACAAAAAAAAGTTCTTCGCAAAAACTCCTTTCTTAGTTTACATCCAGTCCCGCCATAAATCGGGACATTTTCGAAAATCGGCGGGAAGAGGGACAGTCCTCCAAAAAGCGGAACTGTGCCGCCAAAATCTTAAAGCTCATTAAAATATCTTTTAAATGATAATGAAATATACAGAGTGTTTTATTTAAAAGATGCCGGTTTACTATTAAATTCCCGAGGATGGCCACAACTCAACAACGCAATCTTAACTCATCGTTTGACGGTAAATAACTCTTAAAGGAGTGACTTAATCAAAAATTCGTAAAAAGCTTTTCTGTATAGCGTAAAATTTTCCATCAGAATATGGGATAAGTAGATTTTTTCATCTATCTTTATCTGAGAAAAAAATAAAAGGAAAAAGTCCAAAGATCTCATGCTATTTAAATAGGAAAAGCAACATGAGTCAAATTTTCTTGCTTAATCGTATTCGTCGGAGTGGTTCAAACCGTATTCGAAAATGACAATATAAATATTAGAATCAAGAAAATATAGGTTTTCAAACCGTTGCGTACTATATAATATTTTTTAGATTTGGATGACCATATTTCCAAAACTATAACAGAGAGACATATTAAGTGTGGTATTTTTTAAGCTCATTAAAATATCTTTTAAATGGTAATACAATATACCGAGTGTTCTATTTAAAAGATGCCGGTTTACTATTAAATTCCGAGGATGGCCACAACGCAATCTTAACTCAACGTTTGACGGTAAATAACTCTTAAAGGAGTGACTTAATCAAAAATTTGTAAGACAACTTTTTGTAGAGCATTTAATTTCCCATCAGACTGTGTGATAAGTAGATTTTTTTATGTATCTTTGTCTGAGAAAAAAATTAAAGGAAAAAGTCCAAAAATCTCATGATATTTAAATGGGAAAAGCAACATGAGTCAAATTTTCTTGCTTAACGCATCCGTCGGAGTGGTTCAAACCGTATTCGAAAATGACAATATAAATATTAGAATCAAGAAAATATAGGTTTTCAAACCGTTGCGTCACAGCCCAATAAGATTTTAGGTTATGATTATATTTTTATTTTTAGGGTTAATATGTACTTTAGTTTACACCGGATATAAAAATTTGCACTTGCCATTTACATTAATGTTAAAAGTTAACAAAAACTGACCGAAACAAAGTTTTTAATGAGTTCAATGCATATGCCCGCCCGACAAGGATAACTATATTGTTTTTAAACCATTGTCCGAGATGTATTCAAACACGGTTAAATACGTGACGTATATGACGTCACTGTTTAGCAAGAAAATGAACTGTTTTTAAAATGTTTTGAACCGTATTAACAACAAAAATAGCTTTGATTGGCACAGTTTAAATCTAGAATTAGGAGCATTTTAACATGAGATATTTTTAAAAACGGATACCCTAACCTTACATATTGTAAAAAAACCTTTATTAGGAAAAAATGTAAACAAAACATCATAATCATTAATTAAATATATATTAAGCCACACAACCTGTACCTTAAACCTGATTTGTAATAAATATTTACAAAACAGTTCGAATAAGTAAATAGAATGTAATTAAGAATTTAGTTTAAATATTTACTTATTTTGTCCTCAATACAGATAACGTCATTGAACTTGCAATCGTGACCCAAACGATGCCATTTACTCGACCACGTTTATTCGCCATTAATTTTACCGTTTCTTAAATCATATTTAAAGATACAATCTCTTGCCTGTTACACATAATATGCAAAATGAGGCACAAGAAAGATATAAACTGTTTCAATAGGACAAATCTGCATAACAATTTTTTTTAAAGGCGTATTTCTAAGCTGCTTTTATGAATCTCTTTAATGGTATAGCAATATACCTGGTGATTTATTTAAAAGATGCCGGTTTACTATTAAATTCCCGAGGATGGACCCAACGCAATCTTAACTCAACGTTTGACGGTAAGTAACTTCTAGGAGTGACTAAAGGAATCAAGAGCATTTTTTCAATGGATTTTCTTTAAAACTGACACCCTAACCTTACATATTGTAAAAAGAAACCTCTTTAATAGGAAAAAATGTAAACAAAACAACATTATAATTAAATAAATATATTTAGCCACACAAAAAAATAAACTGTTTCAATAGGGCAAATCTGCATAACATTTTTTTTAAATCTATTTACTTATGTATGCATACAGGTTGTTTCCTAATTGCGGTAAGAAAATTTAAAGTCGTATTTCTAAACTTTTTTATGAAAAAAAGTTTATATAAACATGGGTCCTCATATTTTTCGTTCTTAATATACAGGGTGTTAAACTTTTCAAGAAACCTAAAAATTTCTAAAACACTTTTCTTAGTAAAATTAATAAACATTATTTAGTTAGGCATCTTTTGTTGTTACAACATAATTGCCAATAAGAAGTTATACAACTTAATTTTTAGAAGAAAAACATGCCCCAATGTTTCTTGTCTAGTCCAGAATTATACAGTTTAGCGCATTTTTTTCTGGAAAACTAGGCAAGCTACTTAAAAACATGAAGACATAAAAAGTTGTATTTTTAGGTGTTTCATCTGGAAAAATATAAAAGTTGCAAAAAGTCAGTGGCGTACATTTTTTGTCAATAATATTAGCTAAGATGCGTCCAACGCCGCCACTGGTCTCACTAATTAAAATTATTTTAGAGCTAAATTACCTTTCTGTTTTAACAAATACAGCAGCCAAATTTTATTAAAATCGGTTAAGGCATATTTAAGATATTATTAAAAACCCGATTTTTCTTTTTAGAGTTTAACACCATGTATCTTAAAACCCCCTCATTTCTGGAGCTATGTTTATATTAACTTTTTTCAGACCGCAATTAGAGAGGTGTATATGCGATTATTCCTTTACTTTTTGAAATTGGTTTTTTTATAAAATAATTTTAAAATTTCATTGATCTTGTAATGTGCTGAAGTCAAATAGAAGCTCCACTTATAAAGTAAGGATATTAAAAAAGTGTCACCTTTATCGTTTAAATCGAACAAGATATCAAGATGAGGTAAAATTTGTGTAAAGAGGTGTCACCTAAACTACTTTTTGGAATAAAAATAATTTTAGTCAAGTGACCTAGTGCCAAGGGCGCCAGCAACTAATTTTAAAGGCTTTTGATTCTCCACTCATTACCGTTTAATTTTTGAAAACCGGCCTAGTCGTTCTAGAGTTACAAGCGCTTAAAGTTTAGCTCAAATTTGTATATACATTGCGGTTTTTAAAAGTTCTTGCCCCTTAACTTTTAAATGGGTTAAGATATCGAGATCGAGTAAAATTTGTGTAAAGCTTAAGCTACTTTTTGGCATTGATATAAGTTTGGTCACGTGGTCTAATGTCAAGGGGGCACCACCAGCCTTTTTTTTTTTTCAAATAGAAAGGAGGGTCTTGTAGCACCTTAATTTAAATTATTTTGATTAAGAGCCACTTTACTTTAAAAAATCGGCTCAACCGTTCCAGACTTCACAAGCCAATTTCATTAAAACCGCACTGTTTGTACAGGGTGGCTCGAATTCGACGCTCATCATTGGGATTTCGGAAACCGCAAGAGATACAGGATCGGTTGGGTCGATGGAGGCAAAGGTGCGGAATTTGATGCTCAATAAAATGCCGTTTTGCGTTTTAAAGAATTCCGAGTACTTCCGAAGATATTCGAAAAAAACCGGAATTTTCAATTTTGGTTTCTATTGTTTCCTGGCTATATTTGTTAAGATAACTTCAAAATAGAAAACACGTTTTCATGGCCACTTTTTTCTGCTCTATAATTCAGTGTGATTAAATATTGAATCTGACGTTCGGCTCTGGCGACCATCATCAACTTATTTTTTTAAACACGACCTGATATTTTTTCAATTCTGATTTAGATCTCTTTCTATCACTCTTAAAACACTATAGTATCGCCACTCTCTGATATTTTGCCGACGTTTCGTACAGAAAATTCCATCACCAGAATATTGCATATTTATTTACACCATAATACGGCCCCGAACCACGTTTTTAGGTAAGAAGGTGAAAAAAAAGAATAAACTTATTACATATTCGTAAATCTTTTTTATTGCAACCTCATTGATATCTAACAGCGGAAATTACTTGATTAATCCGAAAATTTCATGAACATTAGACATAAGATACAAAAGGTAGACAACAAATCAGCTTACATAAACAATTTGTAATACTATCTTGATGCCCATATTAAAATAAACGTACATTTGACCCTTGAATTTTTAAAAATGGAGATGTAAAAAGAGTGAAATTAGAAATCTATCAAATTATTACAACACACTGTAAATCACAATTGTTGTAAAATACACGTAACTTTGTATAAAAATTACTAAACAACTAAAAAAATAGCTATTTATATTATAAGGGAGAAAAGTGCAGCAATCATTCAAGGGGGAAGAGGCCCTTTTAGTCTAAAGGAATAATTGTTATTTTTTCCACTACCTCTTGTGATATTTTTAAGAAATACATAATTACTTGGGTGCAGTATCGGAAAAAAGTATTCTAATTTAATTCGCGGCTCCCTGTATCTCGTAGTAATTGAACACCAATCAAAATGTGACATCTAAAATCGTCACGAGTTATCGTTAACAAGGCGTTAAGCATTGTTTTTATAATAAATGTGACTAAGGTAAATATTTTTTTTGGTCAAAGATAAATTAACATTTCTAAGCAAAATGGACTCTGAAGATGACGACAATATCTCTTAAAATATTTTGGAAAATATTTTTTCCAATAAGTCAATATTATGAGGTGTGCAGTGGATAAAGGAAAACCGTTTCAAAGAATTACCCGTACCTGATGCCGTTCTGAAGTGCGTTCATAAATAAAATGTAAAGTAATCCTTGTACTCTGTAATAGAATCAAAATGAGATTTGAAATGTATTACATGGTAAAAGCAATTTTTGAACGCTACTCAGGAAATAAAATGTAAATGTCTCTTGTAACCTGGCATGTAACGGAAATAATTAAAGATGTTTATATATTTAATAATAGAAATAATAATAATAATATATTTCATACGTCAGCCATACAAAATGGATGTACACCGTGTATATTTTAAAAACTATAAAAAATTAAAAAATATTTAAAATTTAAAAATATAAAAAAATATACATGGGTATACAGTATCACAGAAACCAGAACACTTACATTTAACAATACATTATACAAATAAAAACACTTTAAAAAATACCTACAATATATCTGACATGTATTCATTAACCGAATAGTAACACTTTTGTTGGAGAAATTTTTTTTTATATGGTATTTAAACTTATTAAAAGGTAATTTTTTTATTTCATTTATTAATTAATTAAACATTTTTACCATCCATGATTTTTCCAAACTAAAAGATGAAGCATTTCGGGTGGAGTAACTATGAAAACAAGAATTTTTTGAAACTTCTCGAATTTTCCCTGACATACAATAGGGTTTTGTAGATATATAAACAAGGCAATGATAATATTTTTATTAATTAATGTAGGTTTACAACTCGTCCTAGGAGAATTAAGTCCGAAAGATAAGCCTAATGACTCTCTTCTGATTTATTATTAAAAACTAATATAAATTAAAATTTTAATATACTATAAATAAAATTATAAACAAATCATATGCAATACATTTAAAAAAAAAAACCTGTATTGTTGTATACTGATATTCTTATTTTGAATTTGAAAAAGTTTGTAGGTATCTTGTGGTTTGGAGAAAAATTAGTAGCTAAATAAAAAAAGCCTAAAAATGAACAAAGTTGTTCTGCCAACCATAGTAGCATCAGCAAAATTTTTGTTTGTTTTTTAAAAACTTTAAATCTAAAAATTATAAAAATTTCGTTTGTTTCCTATTCTTTTACAAGAGACAAATATAAAATGCATAAAATCAGTGGGTGTTACCGCTCGTGAAATACGGTAAAGAATGTAATACAGAGTTACATTTTCAGACTATTTTGAACGCTGTAGGACAGAAAGCAGTGTAATAAACAACATTTAGAAACGACCTCTGTAACAGAAATGTAAGAAATGTGTACTTTGTAATGATTTATGAACGTAACCCTGATCTATTTTTCGAGGAAAGCAGACACTTTAAAAGCATTTAGGCTCTGAAGCAAATACAGCTTGTTACATTATTTATTAGTTAATATTAAAGAAAATGTAAACATTAAGTTTCCTGAAGAGACAGTCTTCTGGATTTAAGTCAAAGAAAGCCTGCATGTTTACAAGAGAAACAAGTTTATTAACTTACATATAAAAGTAAGAATAAATCATTGTTTAAAAAAAACCTATGCTAGGTTTTTACCTTTTTTGCATAAATTTGTGTAAGTGTGTCTGTTGTGTAAGTGTGTGTCTAAGTATAATTGAACAACATTTTTTACCTATTATGTTAATTTTTAAAGTGGTGTTGCTTTTTGGTATTTGTGACGCATGCCGTATTAGATGGTGAATATGATGATCGATAATATTAGAGATATGGGTAACATTCTCATGGTTAACATTACTGATTCCAAGACAAAGAAAAAAACGTACCATTACTGACGAAAGTATGGAAGGAGGGCCGGTATATCATATTTTACAGAAAATATGTCTCTGTTATTTATTTATATAAAAAGAAAAAGAAAAATAGTATGCCGGCAATAACATAATAAAAAAATATCGTTGCGTAACTGGTGGATTATTAAAAAAAAGAATATGTAAATTGGTGCGTTTTAAAAATACAGATTATTTATATTTAAGTAATTAACCTAGGGCTGTTATCTAGTACCATTGATTACTGCGGGTAAGGCCGTAGAATGTTTGATGGTTCGCCTAAATATAATGATCATTGTCTGAGAAAACTGACGGCAATTTTATGTTAATTCCATACATTTAAAATGTGTGATGTATATTATGATTTAACTATGGAAACTGCTAAAACCCCTGTAAATGTGTTACGACTTGATGGACTGATAAAATCTTTATACTATTATTAACTTCAATTTAATAGCTGCTGGGTATATTGTACAAACCGTTAAGAATAAATAGTTTGGGTTTTGCTTTACTGTATAAAACTAACATTACGACTACACTTATATCAGTTTGGCCTAGAAATAACAGGATGCAATGACTTAAAATTGGGTAGATACCAAAATTTTATTACTCAATGCCGCATACCTAACTACAAAATTTAATTTGTTTTTAGTAATTAATCCATTTATAATGTTAAAATTAATTAGTAATTTACTTTTTGTTTTAATACTAGCTTTTAATTGGTTTTAAAATCTACTATCTTGTTAATTGGTATTTAAATACTTTGAAAATAACAAAAAAACACAGGACGACAAGATAATTAATATACACAATACTGTTAATATAAAAACATTATTGGTTAAAACATTTTACACAAAAAGTTTATTTTGCTTTTTGGACTCGGAAATGTAAACTTAGGTTTTTTTTTTTTTAATAAAATTCATCATATTTCTTTCTAATGGCTTAATTGTATTTTGCATTTGGCAAGCAAATACTTTTGTTTTTTCTAAAACATCTAAAACTGAAAAAATGTAATGCTGCCAGGGTTAAAAATATAAAAAAGTACATAAATATTTATGTGTATTAACAGATATTTAGAAAAATACTTTAATAAAACTTTTTATATTGCTTGTAGAATAATTAGTTTAATATCTGTGTCATTTCTTTGCACACAAACTTACTATTATAGACTATAAAACAACGTTAAAAGAAACCAGCTATCATAAGAAGAAACCACCATATCGAAAGCCATTCGACTGTGAGAAATAATTTTAAAATATTTAAATGACTAACTTTAAAAAATCTGACTAACTAGTTTAAAAAACCCTAGGCTATATGTTGCTAAAATAAACCTTTTGTAAATTTCCAGCTTTTAATTATTTTAAAAGTTAACGATCTTGTCAATTAGTTTTTAAATAAATTAAAAATACAACAAAGTACACAGAACAACAAGATAATTAATAAAATACAATAAACAATACTTTTAATACAAGCATGTCATTAAAAGTTCTTACGAAATGGAAAATATTTTAATTAATTCCAACAAAAAAAGTGCCTGTTTATAAAAAGTTTTGCTTGGTGGAAAAATAAATTTCCACAAGAATATTTGTGTGTTGGTGGCTTTAAAAGATTTTGTTTAAAAATTACAGTTAAAGTATTTTTTTGCAGTAGCAATTTTTTTTTTTTTTTGCTTATCTGAATGCATACTTTTCATGCAAAAATTAAAAAATATATGACAGCCAAAAATTAAAAAGTTTTTTAACAATTTAAACTAAGGCGATTTTGTCCCTTTCTCATATTTAAATTTTGGATTTAAAAAAATGCACAAACTCTTTATGACAAGCTCTTAGTATTTTAAGGTTACCTTTAATGACGTAAATTATCATTACTAACAAAATAGGTTTAATGAAATAAAATAAAAACTAAAAGAAAAGTTATGAAATAATAGCTGTAAAATTTTGATTTTCGTAAATATATTTTTTTAAATTTCTTTT